>VDFB02130812.1:0-16890 GCA_007258455.2 Sequoia sempervirens
TGAAGAAGGACCATGTACATTTATCACCTAGATTTCCATATTGAAACATTCTACTTTTGCCAAGTTTCCAATTACTATCATTAGATATCAATTCTAATATTATAGTATTTGAATTCTATAAGATGAGCCATGTTATAATTATTTTAGGTGAAATTATATGGGCCCATACATGAGAGGTTTTAAAAAACACTTTAATCATAGTAATTTTTTTTTTAAAATTATTTACTAAAAATAAAAATAAAATTCTAACCAAACTTTAACATCGTGCGCATCTTTAGTATAGTTTGTGTTACAATGTGGTACCATTGGAGCTATCTCAAGATTGTGTGTTCTGTTGGCATTCAGATGAGCTTCAATAATTGTGTGTGAGTTTTGTTGCAAAATGTGCCTCTCAATTTTTTCAGAAATGAGGTCAAAAAGATTATGCCTTTTAATACTTAAAGGAAATCAAAATATTATGATGTTATCCTTGTAAGGATTACACGGTATAGGATTGCATTAACAATTTTGATTTGTGCAGGTGTACAAGTGTTAAGAATATGATGTCGCAGAATATTTCAAAATGTGTGAGCTTAAAGCTTGAATTATCATGATGGTACAATCTGAAATGAAATGATTGTTAAAAGCTATACGATTTTTATCTAAATTTAGATAAGGTCTTTATAGCTAATGCTATTATGCTTATTGAGAGTCATTCATTATAAGTTGCTTCTCAAAATAAAATAACTAACTCCTTGTGGTACATGAGTACAAGGTGCACAGGATTTGTAGAGATTTTCTAGTAAAGGCATGAGAAATAAACTTATCATGATTGTTTCTCAAAAAATTATAAATGAAGCTAGGACCAGGAAGAAAGTCCTCAAAATAATGCTTATGTTTTTCGTAAAGCTCTAGTAGTGGAGAGCTTAGTATTCCTAAGCTTTTCTATTTTGCGAGTGCAAGAAGGAAAATGGAGTTTTATTCGAGGAATTATAGAATCTTCATACCATTAAATGATTGGGAATTGTGAGTATCAGAGGAATTCAGAGATGTAGAGATGCATTTGGTTTTTAAAGATCACTATAGAATCTTCATAGAGCACATCAAAAAAGGGTTGTAGGAAAGGAAATACTAGAGCCAGAAGCAAAGAGTTTAACATATCCTTCTCAATTGCTTTCCATTTTTATATAAAATATTATGGACTTGCTACAAGACTTCAGTATGGTGGAGTTTATCACAGGTAAAGTTGTGAATGAAGTTTATTTGCAAAATGATATTCTTCAAAAATCTTGTCAAAGGTATGATTTCTGGAAAGGGCATGGGTATGTAGGAGATTTGTTTCCAAGCTATTTAATTCTTCATAAGGAAGAGTTTCAAAAGTTATATATTGTTATCAATAAGACTCTGTCATATCAAAATTCAAGTTTTATGCTAAATATGCTCAAAAATTATACTTCTGGGTTTGCAGTAGAATTTGTTAACAAGGTAAAAGTAAAAGTTCATGCTATTCTAGTGCTACTTACACATGATCATGATTTTCCTTTACCTGTTGATTATCAAGAACAAGTGCAGTCGAATGTGAATAATTTGAGTTAGGCTGCGAGTGAAAATGAAGTTGGAGTAGAAAGCAGTTTTGCCCGGGAAATGACAAAGGTAAACATACAAACTAGGGTTAGTGATTTCCAGTTATTTGGAGTACAATTTGCTAATCATTTTAAATCTTAATGATGAACCTCTACCTAAGGCTGAGAGTGGTGAGCATAATTCAGTTTTTATTCAAATGGGACTTAATAATTCTGGTGAAATGCAAGTTGGTGAAGGTCATGAGTAGGTTACTGTCTAGTCAGATGAAGGCCATGGTGAATATGAACAATTAGATATGATGGAGGTTGATATATTACAATATTTAATATCTATTTCAATTTTATCTCATTTTTGTCCAAAATACAATTTGGCTAAGGATGCGGGTAATGGCTAACAAAATGGTTTGTTGGTACACATGCACATGGAAGCAAAATCTGAAGAATATTTTGGGTATTTTTGGAGGATTATGAAATATCTTAAGGAATCATCACTCCTAGGTTAAAATGGTGCAACATTGGAAATGTATTGAAAAAATGTAAATAGGTGTAGAATGTTGTTGTATCAAAGCATAGAGGGATGATAATTTTGTATCAATGTAATTTTGTTGTATCAAAGCATAGAGGGATGACATGTGATGTAGCTATGTAAGTATTTGGGCTTTGTATCCAAATTATGTAACTTTTTGGGCTATAATCTGAGGTTTTCTTCTTGATTCTTTCCTATCAGTATGCCCTTTGAATCAGGGTCATGTACATATTAAATATAAATAATATAATATAGTGGCTCAGCCACTTTTGATTTAAAAAAAAAACATTATTTGCATCCTTCCACAAAAGGATTTTGAAAAATAATTTTATTTACTATTTATTTTGTGAAACATACATGTGCATGTTTTGGCCCTTAACATACTTTTAAAAAATATTACCTTTATATATCCTATATAAAACCAAATTCAATCATTTGGGTATTAGAAAAAAACACATTAAAAAAATTGAAACAAAATCTTACATTTCATATTTTTACACCATGTTATTATTATGCATATAAGTGCTTCAAATTTTTGCCTCAACTAAGAACAAGATTAATTTTCATGAAAAAGGCTACTATTTTTTTACCAAAAAAGTGAACTCATTACCTTGCACTAACCCAAGGGCAATATAGTGCTACAATGATTCATAATAAGGTAGTCTCAAACCGCATGTCAACATAACCTTGGTTTATAGAGAAAAATAATAATATAGAGAAGATGGTTGTGCAAGTAGATTTGAAATGTCAATAATTTTAAATTCATGAATCTTTTGAAAGGAAAGATTATAGTTAAAAATGTTTCATTAGAGAATTCTTCATTTATGAATATTTATGAATTATTATGTACGAATCCTATATATTTTAAATATTTATATAACAATGAAAATTTTACATGAATAAAATTCTAAATTTTAAGGTTGTGTATAAAATATTGATTTGATTTATGTGGCATTCCATTGGGAATCCTACAAGAAAAATGTTTTCTTGATTTAACACATTTAATTATCAAGATAAAAAACTTGTCTCCTTTCAAACATGTAACCTTCTCTATGCAATGATAACCCCTTTAACCCCTTGACTATCAAAGTTATTCAAGAAATACCATAGGGAAATACTGTTTTTTTAAATCATTACTACCTCACTATATAAATATATAATGCAACACATTTCCATTAAAAAATGAACATTAAGTTATGGGAATTGTTTTTGGGAGTGTTAATTTTGTAAGTGTATGTTCTTGTTAACATTCAAATTAACTCTAATAATTTTGATTGCAAATTAAATATGATATTTTAATTTAAAACAATTTGAAAATATTAAGTATATTATATATATGTAATTTATTTTGATTCAAAAAATTTGAACCTTATGAACCATCACTTAATTTCTAACTTTCTTTTAAATACAGTTCTAGAAAAAATATTTAAATATTCTATCAATCATTTTTTTAATTATAGACAAGGGGGTGAGTCCTTATTCTTTGGATTATAATATAAATATAAAATATAAAATGTAGTATATTAAATCCTGCCACCTTTACATAATGACCAAGAAATGGTAATTATGATTAGCTAAAACTATACACACCTATCCAAAATGATATACTATAAAATATTGATATTCTCCAAGCCTATACAAAATGAAGTGAAATATACCCATCACTATATTCTATAATATTAAAAAAATCCCTAAGACCTTAACTATAACTAAATTGCAATAATTAAGATTTTTCAAGAACTATACAAAAAAGAGAAACCATTAAAAATTTAATCTTCTATCACTACCATTGTGTCACTTGTATTGTTGATTCCTACAATCCCATGTAGGACTATCCATGCAATTCTCATTAGTCTTATAAGTTGTATACAAAACCCATTTCTCCAACTTCATTTTAATCTAGTTGCATATCCATATAAGACCCAATTTTTAATTTTTGAGTGGAATCTACATCATAGTTAGAAAATTGATCACTCTATTAACCTCACAAAATTAATATTGAATAAATTGTATGTTGGGAAAATATCCAATCTTCTAAGATTGACTTAGAATATTATTTTGTTTCTAATTTTATAAAGACTTATTTGAAAACACTTTGTTAATTATCATTGAGTTTCCTTACACATTTATTTTATTAATATCAAATTGTTTGATTAATTAAAAGAATAGATGAAAAATTGAATCTAAACTTCATTATTAATAAATCATTTTACAACTTTTAAAACCTCCCAAAATAAATTCTCCTAAATAATTGTAAATAATATAATGTGCCCTAATTATCTTAAATTACTTAAAATGCACCATCAAAATATATTAAAAAAAAAAAAATCTTTCTCACTAATTTTCTATAAAAAAGGCCACTCATTGGGTAGGCATCAATCTTTTCAAGTCGAGACTTTTCATATCAATCAACAATTAGTAAATAGCGAAAAGCAAAGAAATCAAGAAATATCTATGGAAATATCTCAAAGTCTCCAAAATTAAACAAGATATTCAATGTGGAAGGAAATGTTCTCGAAAACAATAAATTCAACTGATGTAAACATTGCAGATCCAAAAGCAAGAAGAAAAATACAGTATCAATTGAAGAACTACACTCGCACAAGGGAGGAAATATATTTGAAGGAGATGTAATTGTGGTCTACAAAACAAGTCTTGACAAACAAAACAATACAAAAGAAGTTCTTCGTGTGGATTTAACTGATGAAAAAGGTGAAATGACAATTACTATCAATGTAATTGGTGTCCTTGTAAAACAACATGAATCAAAAATAGTTCCTGGAACAGCTATATGCATTACAAATTTCCAAATTGCACCAAAGACAGACTATGACAGAGGTGATTGTGACTGCATCTTGATTTTCACAAACACAACAACAGTTGAAGTCATACCGTGCATGCATGATGAATACAAATTCATACCAACTAGCACAATTAGACAACTTCTTACAAGTGAAGAAAACTATGCAATTGGATCTGTAGCGGCACTTGTGGTGGGAACAAAAAGAACTTCTTTCCAATTTTTTGTTGAAATAAAAGATGGCCATTCAGAAATGGACAAAGCACAGGTATTTAAATATTCCTCTAATTCTTTATTTCATTGCAATTTACATCAATTACTGCTTACCATATTTTTAACTAAAGATAAATGTTGAAATAAAAAAATGCATCCACAATACAGGTACAAATACACGAGAGTTTGGAACATCATTTCTCTTCAATGGAAGAACAAATACGCCTCGAACAATATCCAATCATGTTGTTGAGGAACATTGTAAAGAGGCGAGAATCAAGATACAACACTCTACAAACAACTCAATCAACATACATCAGCAAATTGAATAACAAGAGGGCCTTCGAGTATCTCAACAATTTGTTGCATTCAACAATTGAGGTAACTAAGGCATTTGATTATGTCAGCAATTTGTTGTATTCAACATTTAACACAATCACATTTGCACCTATGCAATTATATACTATTAGAAAATGATTAAAAAATACATAATATACATCTTCGTTATATTTTGCAGATTTATGGAACAATAAGAATAGCCAATGCATTTGCAAATCCATTTCAAGCTTTCTGTCCAAATTGCAACTACAAATTTGATACATATGGAGAACTACAAGAACAAACTGCCTTTTGTATTAAATGCAAACAACAAGTTGCATATATCTACTCTCACTACTTGAAAGTGATTTTGACAAGTGATAGAAAGAAAACAATGGAATGTACAATGGATAGATCTATTATGCAACTCTTGCTACCCGAATTAGTAAACATTTCATATGAAGAATACATTGATGACAAATCATCAATTGTCTTCATCCTAAGAGACTTCTGCAAAAAAGGACATTTCAAATTGAATCCAAACAACCTCATAACCAATGCACAATCTATTGAAGAATGATATATACATCTTATATCCAGGTACGCTTGTATTACACAAACATTTAGCTTCATTTAAAAATTCAATTTCTATACTACATTATCTATTGAAAGATTATCACATAAAATAAAAAACAATGTCCTCATAACCATCTTCAAACATTTTTCTACAGAAGGGAATCTCCAAAAACACATGGATTGTCATATGCAGCAAGGAGAATAACTGCCATAGCTTGAACAAGGAGAATAAATATGCAATAGTTCTATATGTTATAGGATTTTCATTTCACAATTAATCACTACAACAAACAATAATATAATTATCTACTACCATTTGTAATGTATTGACCATAGTGGTCTATAGACAAAAAAATGCATATTCTTGACTTTTCTATGCATTTACACTCATACTTATTTCTACTTTTCTATGAACATTGCTATGCAATTACATTGATATATATTTCTACTTTTATATCTAAATTCTTCACTTTGCTATGCATTTATATTCATATATATTTAAATACATGTGCTTTGTCCATTTCTGAATGGCCATCTTTTATTTCAACAAAAAATTGGAAAGAAGTTCTTTTTGTTCCCACCACAAGTGTCGCTACAAATCCAATTGCATAGTTTTCTTCACTTGTAAGAAGTTGTCTAATTGTGCTAGTTGGTATGAATTTGTATTCATCATGCATGCACGGTATGACTTCAACTGTTGTTGTGTTTGTGAAAATCAAGATGCAATCACAATCACCTCTGTCATAGTCTGTCTTTGGTGCAATTTGGAAATTTGTAATGCATATAGTTGTTCCAGGAACTATTTTTGATTCATGTTGTTTTACAAGGACACCAATTACATTGATAGTAATTGTCATTTCACCTTTTTCATCAGTTAAATCCGCACGAAGAACTTCTTTTGTATTGTTTTGTTTGTCAAGACTTGTTTTGTAGACCACAATTACATCTCCTTCAAATATATTTCCTCCCTTGTGCGAGTGAGGTTCTTCAATTGATACTGTATTTTTCTTCTTGCTTCTTGGATCCGCAATGTTTACATCAGTTGAATTTATTGTTTTCAAGAGTAATTTGGATAGTATAATTGAACATAGACAATGCTTTTCACCTTTTTGATATTTGTTGAATGGTTTTCTGGCTTGTTTCGGCTCTCTTGCTGGACTCCAATATGCTTCTGATTTGTAAATAGAACATGGTTTTGCATTTATGTTACACCAAATATGATCAATTAGTGGCTTGTTGACATGGTTTAATTTATATAACATAAAATTCATTTTAGAATTGTGCGTGTGATTTGATAGCCAATTCTTTCATGCATTATCCACTGACATATCAATGTTGAAGTCGCCTAGAATATATAAAGTTGATGTTAAATTGATAGAGGAGAATACTTGATTTGTGATTGTTATAATTTCTGTTACTGGTGTGGTGGGTCTTGCATATAGATTACATATGTTGATCTCATCACTTGGCAAATTGATTGTTATTGTTATAGCTTCTACATTTGTTGTTTTATATTGCACTGTTTTTGAAATTGATAGATTATTTCGAGTAAATGTTAGTTGCTCTTAAAAGACGCTTGCAGTATAAAAATGCATACCAAACAGGAATGGTACGTGCAAATATGATAATGAAAGCGTTGGATCAATTATCAAACAAAAAATTATAAAAGATGCAGAATGTTAAGCAACAACTATTACCACTATGTTAAGCAATTATTACCACTATGTTAAGCAATTCTCGAACAAACAACAACTCACAAATCCTACCGGCAGGAATCGGACGCAATGCCACATATCCTAATGGATTTCTTATTTTCGTTTTCGAACACTGCACAACACTTTAGAAACTCCCAGTGTTTTTCCCACACATTCGCAATTTACAAACTCATAAGATGTATTTATAAAACCTTGGATTTTTTTTTGATAGTATGGCAATAAATGAAGATTCGAAGAAAATCTTATTATTGAGTTTTTAATCAAAAAATAATCTTCATACAATCATCTTGTCGGCCGTCAGCTGCAATAATGCAGTCAATAGTCTCCATAGTCAATTAGCACAGGAAAACACACTACCGACTACACCACTCTTCCACTAAAACAATTATTTCGATGCCAAACCATAAAGATGCATTATGTAGTCAATAGTCTCCATAGTCAAGTGGCACAGTAAAAAGCACTACCCACTACACCACTCTTCCACTAAAACAATTATTTTGATGCCAAACCATAAAAATGCACTATGCAGGAATAGTGTTGAAATCCGAATAGATGACAAAACCATACAATATTCAAATTGATTACATCATCCAAAATATGACTGTAGTCATTGATTGTCCAATAGAATTTGACAAAATGTGTGTGAAAAATATTAAATAAATATGACATAAAAATAAACTTTAGAAAAATTTGTACCCATAGTTTAATTCATCACTTCTATTGGTTGGTATTTGCAAACAAAATAGACCTAGGTGAAAGCATAGTATGCCACCGCAGGAACTAATAAGATATTCAATGTGGAAGGAAATGTTCTCAAAAATGAGTCATAAAAGAAGACTTGTAGAACAAATCAATCAAATGAGAATATTCTCACATCTATCATATCTATAAATTTAAAAATATTACATCTATAAATTTAAAAGAAATAAAATTTAAGAATAGACAATCTTTCTTAATAAAACTCCATTTCTAAATATTTGTCCTAAACACCCAAATGTTGTAAGGAATAGGTTAACTTTGATAATGTGTTTTTATTTTCATTAAAATAAATCTCATTAGAGTGGCTAAAAGAAGCCTTTCATTGGCTATGGTAGGGCATGTTTTAGAAAAGGTACTAATTATTTTCTTAATTGATATAGGCATACGAAAAATCATAATATTGACTATTATTTGTAATATATGGAATTCTTTTGATAATAAGTTAAGGAAAGTAAGGTGAGATTTATTTATCTTTGGAAATGTGTTGAGTGTATATGTCTATATCTATTAGTTTCATCTCCTATTCTATTTATAATTGATGCATGAATTTTAAATATATAAGAAAAAAAATGGCTTATATTATGTATATTTAGGTTGTTATATTTGAGGAATAGGAAATAAAATATGAAATTTAAGTAAATTTTAGGTATTCAATTTGAAAGAAATATCTTTGTATGTGTGACATCTAAATTTAATCACTTCCATATGGTTAAATTTAATGTCTTTCTGTCTATCGTGTTAATATTAATTCATTAAATTAATATTACACCTTTTGTCTCATACGTCGGTAAAGTATTTAATAATTAATACTTTGTCTTTCACCTATTCCTCTCTAAATTAAATAAATACGCTAATTTATTTAATTTAGTCATTTTCCCCTTTTGATTTAAAAATCAATTTAAAATTCTTCACTTGTCACATCCTCCATAACCTTGCCCTAATCTGAATTAATTTAATTAATTCATGATTATGATGTGCATCCTCTTAATCAGAGATTAATGTCACATCCTCCTACATTTGCCACTTGCCTCTAATCTTCCATTAATTAGCTTAATCCAATATTTGCACAACCTTAACCAAGGTCATTAGCCATTTTTAGCACCACTTTTTGGTCAATTCTTCCATTTTTCCTTTTTGGACATTGACTCTCCTTCCCATGAGAAATTTTAATTCTCATTTATTTATCCCATGTCTCTCTCCTCCCTATGTGAATTTTTAATTCACATTTTGTCTTTCCAAGGCTTCTAGAACCTTGGACTTGTCACAATCTCCACATGTGACCAAGTCCCACCTTTTTGGAGCCCACCTTTTACCCTTTAGATCATCCTAGTAATGTGAATTTTTAATTCACATTTATATCCCCAACCACCTTTCCTTTTCCCATGTAGATTTTTGAGGAATTCCAAAATTCCTCAAATGTCCCTTTCACTCCCACTTGGGGACAAGAAATCCCTTTTTGAGGAAATCTCCTCACCTAAGGTGCATGTCCTTTTTCCACCTCATGTACCTTCTTGACACCTCACTCCACCTCATATCCCTTTGTCCACTTCACCCTCCACATGTCAAGATGTGAGGGCTTGTGGGTTCTCAACCCACCATAGCCTTTCATCTTGGCCTTGTTGGAGCACTTTGACCGCTGAATTCCTCTAGAGAATTCAAATTCTTATAAATCCCCCTCAAGGGCATTTTCAACACTTAGCCATTTGATAACTACATGCTGCCAATTTGCCTCACTATCATCTAGCCATCATTTTGCACATTCAATCTTGCATTTAGCCACTCAAGAAGCCATCTAAGGAGCACACAAAATCATCCCAAGCAAGGGCCAATCAAGGAGAAATCAACAACAAGGAAGGTGAAATCGTTTGTGTCTTATTTTGTCTATTTTCCTTATTGTTTATCACTCTTTTGGCTAATCTTGAGGTGTCCTTAGTCTTTTATCACTTGCATTTCTTAGTTATTTTGCACAAAGTAGGATAAAATTCTAAGGTTCACGATGAAGTCAATCAAGACAAGTTATTGTTGAGTAGTCAAACACCATGCTGATAGACTATAATAACTACTATAAATACTTCCCACTAAACATTTTGGGGGACATGAGTAAGTATATATTATTTCTCATTGAATATTGATTGCATAAAACTTATGCTTGATTACACAGTCTATGAAACATCACATCTTAATCTAGGGAGATGC
Organism: Sequoia sempervirens; assembly: GCA_007258455.2. Classification (NCBI taxonomy): domain Eukaryota; kingdom Viridiplantae; phylum Streptophyta; class Pinopsida; order Cupressales; family Cupressaceae; genus Sequoia; species Sequoia sempervirens. Next base: position 10,666 of record VDFB02130812.1, read on the forward strand.
CCCAAATAAATGATGAAGCAACACCTTACATGCTTCACATATGGGTAATTTGTAGGCCTCATACATGAATATAACATAAGTTTTATAGAAAACAATAGATTCCAAACAATTGTATAACACTACATGTAAATAATATGTATAGTTCTTCAAGTAATACACACATACATACAAATGCACACACATACATACATATATGTGTATATATACATACCTATGCATATATAGATTCACATATAATTTAGTATATATCTATGATTTGATATAATATATTAATCAATAGCATAATTAAAACATTTTATATACATAGATTTAAGGAAGTTGGTTCTTCATACTTTGTATTAACTACAAAAGAGAAATACATTGATTGATAATCTCAACATGACAAAACTAAGTAATAAAAAATGACTCTTAAAAATTCACCTACCTTGAAAACTTGTAAAACAATCTAAAATAATTGATATCATAGTGACTCAACTATTAATATGGCACCAAAGTGCCATCTTACATTGGTCCTTATCTTTTTTTGAGTAATATTTATTATTTTGAACCATCATCCATGTGGATTAAAAATCCTTAAAGCTCCCTCTGGGTGGTCATTGATAATTTTGCATTGGCCCTGAATCGTGCCTCATATGTTTGAACATTCCTGGGCCCCTTTTTGAAGCGCCTTCGTCCATTGCGCTGTGTCAGTCACACACTCCTTGGAAGGTTTTCTTCCCTTGCTTCTCTATCGAGCTCTGCCCTTTCGCCACGTGTTAGCAACACAGGCCTTTGAGAGCACTCTCTCCTTCGCTTCTCCTCCTAGCTTGGCCCACGTGCCACATTGCATCATTCCACCGACACCTTTTGGCAGACCCCACATTCAACGCTTCAAATGAAGACTGGACTCCACGTGTCTTCTCCATGGGGTATTTGATCTCAAGGAAGGGAAGAATGAATGTCGAGCCCTACCCTTTCGCCACATGTCCTAACCAATTCTGTGGGTGGGAAACCTGTGTCTTCATGGGGATTTCATTGTTTCCACTCTGGGACCGCATTCATCATTGCAGGAGGGTGCACCTTGTTGGAGGCGACCAAATACCATGTTTCAGAATCTTTATGTTGCAATGGCTTTTGTGAATCATTGTGACGGGCAGAAACTCCTGTGTTTGGGGAATCCTTTCTATTGTTGGCTCTTAGATAGTGAAATAATCTATATATACTACTTCAACTCTCTGAAAATGGGTTCAGAGAATACACAAAAAAAGTATTGAAAGACTGTAGGCATTTATATTGTTTTTAAATCATTATATTAAGACTCACAAACTGTGCCAATTTTTTCGGCCTCTTTGTTTCTTAGTTAAATTGATAAGACATTATATTTTGCTATTTATTGTACTGAGTAGTTTATCTACAAGACTTCTATAATTTCAATATAAATTTGTTGATTTAGGCCATGTCTTGAACTCTTCTTTTCAGTGAATGCATATGGAAGTTATCTTATGTTATTTTATAGAATTCTTAGGTTTTTCATCTATGCTTTATGTTATTTTCAGACATGCAAATTGTTGAACAGGCCCTTAAATCTCACCAAAAGGGAAGATTTTTTGTGCCTACTTACTTACATATTGGCGCATTGCGTTAGATTAGACTTTATTTTTATATATTTTATTCTTTTTCCATTTCCAAACCCCCAAATACATAAGGAGTCGACTTCTTTAAAAACTTGGAGGTCACTCAATTTAGCGCAATTGGTCCCCCCATTAACTGAGTTTCCCGTAAGGTTGTTTGCCTAGCAATTTTAGGCATCAAAAATTCTTTTTCTGGCACACCCAATGGGACTTGTTTGAATATATCTAAACTAAAAGTGGGTGTATGAGCCATAGGCCTATTACTAGATCCCAAATAGCGAACAACCCTGGCCTGTTAGTGCCACCACTGGTAACAGTACAAGCAAGAGCCTGTCCAGTAAACGTTCGACCCCTCCACCGATTCCTCTACTGATGGCTAACATAAATTTTGTAACATGGGATGCCATAAGTCCTCTTATAGCACCAGTAGCACCAGCTGTATGGGCTCCTATTCCTTCTTCTGCTCTAAAAGCTCTACCAAAATTTACTGGAGAAGGCTCAAAAACATCATCCGACCATCTGCAAGATGTGGCAGACATGTGTTTGGTGCATGGTGTCACTGATCAAAATGTAACGCTAAGGTTTCTTGTAGCCTCTTTCAAAGGAAAGGCACTAGATTAGTACTGCACTCTGGAAGCTAAAACCATTAGCACCTAGGATAAACTTGAAGATCCTTTCTATGAGAGATTTTTCAAATAATGGATATTGGTCTTCACTATATCAACAATTGGTGACCATAAAGCAGGCCCCATATGAGGCCATGACCAACTTCAAAGCCCAATTTTACACAAATTGGAAGAGGATCTAGTCTGCTATCCGCCCTTTGATCGATTTGGAATTCATGTTTCATCTAAAATCCCTCAATGCTGACATCTTAGTGATGATCCAGTCTCTTGGTAGGACCACTCTACCAGATGCGTACAACATCATCGTCAAGGCATAGAACAACTTAATCGACACTGAAAAGTTTCCACCTTAGCCTGGTATGCCTATATTTGTAGAGATATCAACTCCTTCCCAAGAGATGGCATCTACCAACACGTCTGCTCCTCCCCAATCTATGTATGTATATCTGGGCTCATTGTAGAACGTTGCCTCCACATCTAACTCTTCAAAATATGAGATGGGAAATATCACAGAATTGTTGTAGAACATCTCAAATGAAATCACTACCATCAAGCGGAACTAGTCCATGCCTCTGAAGCCAACTTACCAAAATTATCAAGGCAAAAATCTTCCTACTAGCAAAACCAATTCCAAGGAGGCTCGCACACGAATCTATAGGCTCAAACAAATAATCAGATAGTGTTGGTGCCTTCTCCATTGCAAAATGTTCACCCAAGCTCAAATAGAGAGCTAACAACGAGGAAAAATAATCTCATTGATAACATCAATCCTTGGTGCTTCCCCTACAACGAAGCACATATGCCTCGAAACTTCCCATGTGACAATCTACAACAAAGAGTGGTGGAACAACGCAACCAAGGCATTCCATCAAATTCCAAAGGTTATGGATATGCCCCTCAAAAAATGGAAAATGTGGTACTCATCACACAAATGAAAGGAATATCCTTGGAGCAAGAGATAGATATAGCTCCCAATCATACGCTCTTCTCATGGATGGAAGAAGAGGAGGTGTTGTTTGCAAATGAGGCTTCCACATCCAAGGCCCCACAAGTGTAATCAAATTATAACACTTGCTCTAAGAGGATATTTACAGGTGAACCTATTTTCCAACAACCCAAAAGTGTTTTTGATCACTCTCCTAGTTCCTTCGTGATTGCACAACAATCTTATCCACGTAAGGAGATTGTTATAAAAAAATTCCAAGGAGTAGAAGTCTTTGAATCCACCACCATTCAATGTGGTGGAGCAGTTGAAGAAATCCTATGCTAATGTAGCCCTTTGGGATATCTATCTATTTCAGAAGTCATAGCAGTAGAAGGCCCTACAAGCACAAAGCCAACAGAGCAACCACCCAAGGGAAAGGCCATTGATTCATCACTTCAAGCCAAGGTCCTCACAAACAATGGGGAGGAAACCTCTACCAAAATTAGAGGTAAGCCAAAACTGAAACCCTTTTTCCTAACTCTTATTGTGGGTAAGAAATTGTTGCATAATTCCATGATTGAATTTGGTGTTAGCACCATAGTCATGCCCAAGCAAATAGCTGAAGCCTTAGGACTGAGCTATGAACCTTTAAACAAAGGAGTTATGTAGCTTGATGGGAATAAGGTTGAAACCATAGGTGTCATTAAGAACCTCCCCTTGACTCTATTCTCATGCCTTAGTATCACTGTTCCAGAGGATATTGTGATCATTGACATCCCCCCCATCGATCTCTACTTATCCTAAGAGTTCATAGCCAAGATATGTGGGTATCTTTCTTTAGATTGGTCGCATCTAATTCTTAGGACCAATCATGGAGTCAGGATGAAGATAGTCTCTGAACCTTTGCATTTAGAACATGTAGTAGATGAAGCCATGATAAAATTTGAGGCTACTCATACCTCTATAGCCAAGGATGAGATGTATTGTACTGAGTTACTTGAGGATCAGAAGGTGATTGGAGACCGAACTAATAAGGAGGAAGTTGAGTGAATTTATAGACACTAATCCTTTTAGCAATCACCACGCCACCAGATTGGGAATCTATGTCATCTATGACAAAGACCAAGTGATTCCAAAGGTAATGAAGGAGTCCGAGGGTGATCACGCCTCAGGGTTATGGACATTGCATTTTGATGGAGTGAGATGAAAAGTTGGTGCAAGAGTCAGGATATGTTTGACATCCCCATCCAATGAAAATACACTCAGGTATTTTTTCTTCCATTTTTCTTGTTCGAACAATGAAGTCGAACATGAAGGCCTCGTGCAAGGTCTAAGCCTCGCAGAGCAGATGGGTGTTAAACAAATAATGGTGTTTGGAGACTCAAAGCTAATAGTCAATCAAGTCCAAGGGATTTCTGTAGTACTGAATAGCCATATGAGATCTTATAGACATAGAGTTTGGGACTTGATTGAAAGCTTTGAAGCCTTTAATATCCAGATAGTTCCCAGAGATTAAAATACAACTATGGATCGCATGGCTGCAATAGGATCTCAATTTAACCCTACTTCCGACCTAATTCATCACATACACTTTGTGCGAGTGATTGTCTGACCTGCTATTCCAGATAATGATCAAAGCTAGAAAGTTTTTGAAAGTGATGAGCACATCGCATCATTCATCCAACATTCAAAAGAGTTTGCTAATCAAATCCAACCGAAAATTGCAGAGGCCTATGAAGGGAAAATTATTCAGCTCAGGTCCAACAAGCTTCTAAAAGGACTGGTCACTCTCAAAAACCTATTCAATTGTTGATAATCCTAGTTTTTGGTCTAATGTTGGGTAGAATCTATAGATTATTTGCTGGGAGTTGTCATGTAATTTGATGTTAAGAGTTGATATTTTCATAATATTTCCCTCAAACCATATACATTGGGCTTAATCCTATTTTTGCAAGTTTTAATGACATTGGCATATTATGTGGATTATCTATATTTATTTTGCATGTGATTAATGAATGTTATTTAAGGTGGTTATAGATGTGTAATTATTATGTGTACTAACATTTCCATGCAAATATAATTTGAGGATACTGAATTGAGAAAGACAACCGCTAGCTGGTCATGCAAAGGAATCATTCAAAAGGTCAAATGGAGGATGATGACATGAGATTCCCCATGTTAGTCGAATGTAACCACCTTGTATTGGTCTTTAATGATATTGATCAAGTGTGGGCATTATTGAAGTGATGAATTTGTGTTTGGACATGCATGTCTGACTAGATTCCCTGTAGGTGTAACTACCCTTCCATTCTTTTCTCTGTTTTCCCTAAATGGCATCCTCTCAATTAGTGGGAGTTGACCACCTTCCTTAGTTGGTAGTATAAATAAGGATCAAATCCTTCTTCTTTAGAGGTTGTTGTTGTTGCATGATCTAATGATGTACTAGCATTCTTCATTTTTAATACAATCATGCTACTATTTTGTATTCACATTTCCCAATGAATAAAATGACATTTTGAGTTTGAGCATTTGAGTTTATCTTAGTTTCAGAGGATACTCATCCAAGGGGGCCCACTTGGTGAGCAATCTGTCTTTTATAATAGTTTAGTTTAGTTGATTATTTCCTATTTAGTACTTAGTTAAAAATATGACACTGACTATTCCTGCAGCCACTAGAATTTCATTCTATGACTATTCTTGCAGCCAAAGTAGACATAGTAGTTTCCTGTTTGTTGCTTAGATCTTCATTCTTGTCATGCATTTTAGCTTAGTATAATTGTTGATTGATGTTCAACATTTATTTTTTTCCTTTCCAAGTAATTTACTTTCAGTATTGTGTCTTAGTTGTAGAATCAAGATGGCTACTTTGAGTTCCTAATACACATACTGCGTTGGCCCATTTCAAGTTCACGTCCCTAGGTTGACAAGTTAAATGGACCTTCATGATTATTGAGATAGCTATTCAGGTTAGATGTCCAATGTTTGAATCATGGATGTAAAGGCTTAGTTATTGAATCATTGTAGGAGGCCAACATTTTTGGCGTCGTTGTCGAGGATGGTGTCA
>VDFB02130814.1:0-65978 GCA_007258455.2 Sequoia sempervirens
AAGTACCAATCAATAATTGTATTTATTTTCCTAGTTGAATACGGTTTCACCATGACATAGGCAATCTAGGCATTGGGTATTTGTATTGCTTGATGCAATGGAGCCAAGTAGTCTACAAAATGACTTTAGTTCCTTCGAGAATCATGCAACCTTATAATAGTGGTCCATTCATATATTGGAGCCATTTTATTTTGCTCAAGATTACTATTACCATAGGGCTGAATCTAAAGCTTGTTGGTCTAAAACATTCCTCTGAATTTGAATAGAAAAAGATAGTGCACAAGTAGGTTGTGAATCTAAATGTATTGGTAGAACCTCCTTTAATAATTAAAAAATGTTTATGCATGGATTCTACAATGTGCTCAATAAAATTATATTTGGCATGTGGAACATGATAATGGATATTATATACCATTTCAAGGAGGCTTGCACCCACTTCCAAATTGCTATCTAGTCTGAGGCAAAATGCTAGCATGGAAATAGTATCCTGAGCCCATGGTTTAAAAATATCCAAATCATAAGGAGGCTTATGAACACCTTTCAATTTTTTTCTATCCTGAACTATTCTATTTAAGAAAATTTTTTTCTTCTTTTCATCCACTACTTCATAATCACTAGCAAGATTTTCTAGATCAATGTGGATATTTCCAAATTCTTTGGTTGTAAACCCCAAGGCCAACACTTTTCCAAGTTCTTCTGCATTAAGGGATAACAATTCTTCTTTGCTATCTTTAGTAACAATTTCTCTTTTGTTATCATCATAATTTAGGGCATAGACCATGATAAATTTTAGGCAAGGGAAAACCTCATGTAACATCATGCACCCTAATCCACTTACCCACGGTGCACTGAAACTATTAACTTGCATTTTCTTTGAAGCCTTATTTTGAGATGAAAATCTAAGCTCTGAGGTATGTCTACCATAGGTTTCAAGGTCATAAATATCATGGTATTCATCAGTGAAACCTAGGGTTTTAAGCAATTTTGCATAATGTATTTTTTTATCCGACATTGCTCTTGTGGTACTACTACTAGTGGTAGACATGCTAATACAATCAACAATGTGAAATTTGTGAATTCCCTATTAGTCCTTAATCTTTCTTAATTATTAAGCCTCTTAACCCTAAACCTAGACTTCAAAGTTTGACAAAATAATATTTTAAGAAACGTTAAATGATGAAACATAGCCATAGGAATTCTTTAACTTACCCAGATTTTGAATTTTGATTCTTGAAGTTGAAACTGGGTTGAAACTTGAAACTGAGTTACTAGAATGGCTTTGTTGGAAGTGGAACTGTGGAACCCAAAATAGGGTGGTGCACTGCAATGAGAAAACTAAAGACTGAAATCTCCCCATGTGCTAACCCTCTTACTTCAAAATAAAATCACTTAGCAATAGAAAGTGTTGTTTTTTCAAATATTAAAGTGAATGACACCAAAATTTCTACTCATTACTTACGAACTAAATAGTACACAATTAGGTAGTACATTCCACATGGATGACAACATTTAAAACAAGCCATTAATGATTTACTCCTGGATCGACAAAAAATTCTAAATTGTTGATCTTTTTTAATCTAACGGTTATAGGGTGATTCTGGAGGTTTAAGTTCCCAAGCCTGGTGCTCTATGCATTTCATTCTAGAATGCAACTACAACCATAAATAATAAACATAAAACATGTGTTTTAAGTTTGCTTTAAACATTAATGCGCTAGGATTGACATCAAGGCCAAGGGGCCAGAAACTTAACGTTGCAAAGACCTTAATAAAATGAATTAAAATGTCACATTAATAACACATTACAAAACCATTAATAGCACTTAACTTGCAAAGGACTTAGTAAAATGAATTACAATGTCACATTCATAGCACAACCATTTATTTTATTACAACTGAATTACAATGTCACATTATTACATAGTACAAATACAAATGTAAGCGCACATGCCAAGCTTCTGTTGGACCATTGGTGAAAAGTTGAAAACGTAAATGTGATACATGTATCTCTGAAAATAAATGGAACTTGTTAGGTCAACCATGAGCTCTAAAAATAAACACATGGGACTTGTTGGGTTAGCCATGGTCTCTGAAAATAAATGCATGGGGATAGGGGGCCCAATCAAACTGGGGAAATTGGAGCTATGAAGATACAAAATGTACTTAGCCCCTTTCAGAACCAGACTCATGCAGAAGATGAGGGGTTGCAAAATTTCTCCCATGCAGAAGATGAGCACTAAAAATAAATGCATGGGAATTGCCTGGTAAGCCATGGTGTCTTAGAAAAAATGCAAGAGACTCTCCTGGACAACCATGTAGATGATGAGGGGTAGTAAAACCACTCCCGCAAAAGATGAGCATTAGCTAATGCATAGAATTATGCGAGGCAACCATCACGGATGATGAGGTATAAAACTATATCTTCTACTTGGCTTCCATACACTAAAGATATCACTTTATCCTCTATAAAGGAGCTCCTCATCTGGTTCCATGAAAACCTCTCTAAAATCCAATTAGACTTCGGGTATTTCGTTCTGTTCAGCTTGAAGGTGGCCTTTTACTCTGTAACTACATAGCTGGATGTGAAATTGAAGTCTCAAATGGCCTACCATATCATCCTTCTTCCCTAGAAATCTTTGATAATTTAAACCTTTACAAAATGAAAGCCCTTATGACAATTCCAGCAGATAATTTAGCTATGCTTACCATATATTTACTGGGCTAAAAGTACAGCCAAGGTACTCTACCGGCTGATCCATGCTGCACCTCACACACACCTTATCAAAGTGTGAGGTTGTGTATAGTTACTACTAACTAATAATAATTGTGATTCATGCAAACAAAAAATCCAACGTAATCGGTACCTCAAGCTGGCTACATGCAAATTGTACCTCAAGCTGACAAGCTGTCAATTGTCAAAATCGGCAGTGCCACGCAAGCTATCGATTGTCAAAATCATTGGATTATTGGCATCGTCATCTATGATTCTATAGTACATCATGCAATTTTCAATATAAAGTTATCCAATCAATCACTCTGGCTATTCATATGGCATTAATCCGTACTGCCGCCCAGTACCACAGCCAAATCGACATTCAAGAATTTCAATAGAATAAATAAAAGGTAGAGTACTTCAACTCATTGAAAAGAGAGAATTAAATGTCTCATTTTACCTTAATCATTATCAATGTCCACTAATAAGTCACAATAAATTTCACTCACTTATGGTCAAAACTATATGTTGATAATTACTATTAGTTTTAAAAGCCATATTTAATATTTTTATATTGATCAAAGAAAAAGGGATTTACAAGAATGGAGCCACGAAAATAATTTTAATTTAAGTAGCTATTGCTAAAGACTGAAGTACATAGTACATAACCAACGTGTCCAAAAAGCCACTAACCATGACAAAAAACTAGTAACAAAGTACATATTACAAGAACTGTTATGTTGTACAATAAATAAAATATAGACACATGACATGTCACACAATTCATTACTAGTTTTTTTTGTAACATTAGCTGAGGCCATCAACCAGTTGTTTGAGTAGAACGTGAATTGAATTTAACAAATTATCAGTAGAGAAGAAAAGAGAATCACCCAAAACCTTCCTCCAAAACTCAGGACTCTTTAATAGTTCAATTTTCATATCATAGCATATTATCTCATATCAACGAGGAAAAGAGCATAATACATTTGTAAAGCTTGGTCCTTTTCTTGAAGATTCACCAACAGCTAACCCCACTTTAAAATTATGGCTACTCCGATTACCCAAAGTCAATAGAAAATCAAGGTAAATGAAAATTTGCTGCAAATAACATAATATAATAAATCTTCACAAATATTTATCGAGAAAAATTTCCATTAAATTGGACCGAAAACAAAAGCTCACTTTGAAATCTGGGCAGTTGTTCAAAGACATTCCCTGCACAGAATTATTCTGCAGCATTCTCAGCACAGGAACCCCAAAAACCATACCCAACTTTCATCTATATATTTCCTTCTTTTCTCCCAAAAGTGCTGGCATGACACACCATGCGAAGACTCCCTTAATCGCATCTCAATTCCAATTGAGAATAGAGAATCAAATAATCAATACCCGATATATTACTCTAAATAGTCTGAAAGAACATCAGTTGAAGTATATATAGAGAACATACGAACACAATCGATGCTGTTATCCACACCTTGCCTCATTTCATTTTTACTTATCGTTGATGTGACAATTAACATGTATTTCAACGCGGATCACTTGCCAGCAAGAGCTTAAAAGTTAAAAAGGTATACTTATGACAAATGATAAGATGACACATACTTTGAAATCTATTCTCGTTCATTTTAAATGGAGACATGTCAACTGGGTTTGGCCGGGAGGACTCGACCCTCGGATTAAAATTAGATTTAAAAGGCATCCTTAAAATATTTTTAATTGAATTAGGCAATATTAAATGGTAAACAAGGTTACAATAGCATGATGACTGACAGACCTAAATAATTAATAAAATCTCAACCATTGATTTCTAAAAATCTAACAGTTCTAGTGTTATTCTGGATGTTTCAATTCACAAGTCTAGTACTTCAAGGATTTACTTCCAGAATGCAACTATAGCTGTCCATCAAAAATTCATCGAACGGTCCTTCTTTTAAAACAAACTTTATGCACGTGCATAATTTAAAATGGGGACATTGCTAGGTTGACAAGACTCGACCCTCAAGATTAAAGAGTTAAGATTTAAGGCTTTGTCATAAAATATTTTGGTCTGAGTTAGGAAATATTAAATGTTAAACACTAAACAAGAGCATGATGACCAACAAACCTAAATAATTAATAAAATCTCAACCATTGATTTCTGAAAATCTAACGGTTCTAATGTAAATCTAGAGGTTTCAATTTAGATAAATGCTTTCAGAGATACCGCCCACGGAATGCAACTGGCTAGTCAGTAGGGGTCATCAAATGGTGTATTCATAATGTCCATTCGTCACTGTTTGGAACACCGAACCAATTTCATGAAGTTTTGAGTTTTCGACTAACTTCAAATAATACCAGATGGCCTTGGTGAATTGCACCTAATAGGCCTTTACACACATTTTTATTACATTGATATTATTTGAATTGCAATGTTTTCTTAATAAATTGAAATCCAGTTTAATTCTTGTTCGTTTTATTTTTGGTTGAAAAAGTTTGTCCACCAGCAATTATTTTTTCTAGTTTAAAAACAGGTTTAATTCACCAATCGAAATATTTTATTGGTTTGAAAATAGATTTTAATCGCTAATGGAAAAAATTTAGTGGTTTTAAAAAAATTGCATTTCGCCAGGATTTTCCACAAACTTCTTGTGATTAGAAAATATTTTCCAATGGACTTTTTTTTCACGAAAAACGAAAAAAATTGCCACTAAAATTAATATTTTTATTGGGAAGTATACAAGATTCGCCAATATTTTACACCTTCGCCGAGGGGGGGGGTTTCTTAAAGTTTTCCTTGAGATCAATATATCTTGGGGGAGAAAAAAGGAGAAGAAGAGAAGGGGAAGAAATAAAATTCCTCTAACATAGAGAGGGAGTTAATGGTTGGCATGAGGAGAGATTGGTTGAGTGGTTGGTTTCTACACATGCTAAGGGAATGACAAGGAAAGAAAGGGAAACAACTACTCATTAAATGAAATTCTTCAACCACTAGTTATAGTATACATCTATAAAGAAACTAATAATCCATAATTATGTTAATTAAAATTTTATTCTTATAAGGCTTATAAATTATGCTTTCTAATCATTGTTATCAACACTTTAAAAACATGAGAAAAATATTGAAAATTTTGTGGACATTTGAATCCAATGTTGAGGAATGCTAAAGTAATGATGGATTTCACACAATAATTTCCATTATCACATTTATTTAATTTTACAAGATAAGGACTCAATTGTCCTAAATTATACATTCTCATATAAGAGTACTTGAAATGATAATTTACCATTACTACAACTTTGTCATGAAATCCTTGTATGTCCTCCAAGATGCTTAAAAGTATTTGTGGGCTCTAGTGGTGGTTAAATACCACCCAACCATGTGGAACCCCTAGGCTGACCCCTTTATACGAGGAGATAGATGATTGTGAAATCATACATAGATTAAAACCATACAAGGTGATAGGAAATTCATGGCACCAAAAAACACCAAAAATCATATACAAAATAACTTACGGTACTAACAACCAATAAAAATCAATGAGATTAAATACTATCAATACTTATGCAAAGAAAGATTTCACAAGGTCACATAAAGTACCAATGACCTAGTGAGTAATAGGAAAGGAACTACTACACATCAATCATGCAGAGTTTCATCATTATCTTGAATAATTCCATATAGTCCTTTAGCATAAGTAATGTCATTAGTATTATCTTCCATACTTTCATATAGGCCTTTAGTACAAGTATTGCAATTATTAATATATTGAACAATTTCATATAAGCCTTTGATGCAAAAAATATCCATAGCAATAGATAAGTGCGTGGAAATGAGGAATAAAAGGGAGTCAAAAGTGGCCACTTTTTCCTTGAAAATAGCTAAATTTGAACTTGGATGCATAATTTGAGATGTGGACGCTTAAAATTTGAAGATACGATAAGAACAAGAATTTTAGTACTTTCAACCAAGTTTCTATGCTACTAAATATTTTTTAAATGCTTAACATTAAGGGGCTAAATTATTGAGCACACAAAAAAGTGTTCTTATTTGTCTAACTAAAATATAATATGTTTTGGTGTGTGCCAAATTTTTTTTGAACTGGGTATTTTCAAAAAATATTTGGTAGGAATATAGTGAAGAATGAGTACTCCAAGTTGTGTAATTTTTTATATTTTTATAAAATTATTTTTGTGATTTTTCAAAGTGGATGTATTCTAAAAATCATAACTCAGCATGCATGTCACATAACTTGAGAAAAACTAATCAAAGATATAATTTTTTTGAATATATATAGAATACATCGTATAATGATCATATATATTTTTATGATATTAATATCACGATTCAACTATGTAGTATTTGAGTCAAACTCATTAACCCATATTTAATGAGTAGTGGATCACATGAACACACCTCTCATGAGAATGAAAGGTCCACTTCACATTCATTGGATTTAGGTGATGCTCACAAGGGTAAAGCATTGGGACTTCTCAAGAGGTCACCCATACCAACACTCCTCCAACTCAAGTGAACTTAAATATAGAGTTTCCTCTAAGGTCAATCACACTTAGCTTGCAAATGGGTCAAGAGTACAACATTATGTTTGGATGGATCATGTGTTAATTGTGGTAGACTACAACATTTTTGAAGCTGTATACATATAGAGAGCTCACTTTTTGGAAACAAGCTAGTTAGTTTTAGAAAATACAAATTAGTAACATATGTAGTAACAGATGGAAAAGAGTTAAATATTTGTGAGTTAGTGAGTAAATATATAAGTTAGTGGAGAAAATAGTGTATGAGTATGCAATGTATACACACAAACCTCAATAGTTAGATTATCAATAAAAATTACATTTCCTCTTAGTCCCATTGTGTTTATTGTAGATTTTGCAAAGAATTATACATTCAAACCACATAATGAAGTCCAACCCCAGTATTATAACTCTATTCATGTTACCATTTTCATACATATAACATTCATTTATATACCTAGGAGAAAAAAGGAATCTAGAAAGATCTCGAGTTAGTATGATTTTTACATTAGTGATTATTGTACTCATCTACCAATTTAGTACAAGGTTACTTTTAGATGTTCTATGGTAAATTAAAGGATATAAATATCATATAATAACTTAAGAGATAGAAATATTATAAGATAACTACACATCACAATTCAAGAATTTATTGGCGTTCTATTGGTTGGGAAAGATGCATATGATTAGTGGTGTTCAATATATTTAGAATTTTATTAAGGATAGCCATGGAAAAATGGAGCTTTTTGATTTAGTACCATATGTAAAAAGATCCCTAGTATGAGAAGTGTTGAAGTAGGTCAATGTGGAGGTAAGTTGACAAATGCAACAATGATCATGGATTGGTATAATTTCGTAGTAGTTCTAGCTATTAAAGGTAAGTATATAGTTTTGAACCATAGACTTTTAGGACTAGGAATGCTAGGTCTCTTTTGTTCAATTAGGGTATTACACCTAATGAAAAGAGATAGATCCCACACCCAAAATCTAGGTGGTTCACTCAATCTAATATATGTATGAAGAAATTATGTCTAAATTCAATGTTCTAGATGCAGCTAATTGATAAGATTGATTCATTAAGTATGCAAAACCTAAGAAATGTGACTTGTTTGAAAATGCATTGTGTTATGTAGAAATGAACTGGAAATGAATGCAAAACTTAATAGGAATGAACCAAACTGAAAGTGTGCACCTAAGATGTTGAAGCAGGTTGGAAATGACATTTGAAATATTGATGATGTTGTTTTTCAATCCGAGTGGGACTCATTCGTCATTCTGGGTGAATTAGTCCCAATTCTGCAAAACTGAGTCGGAACCCATTTCTGACAAAAGGTATCTAAAAATGTAGAAAACTCAAAATTGACCTAGAAGTAGGACTCATTCGCCACCCATGGAGAATGAGTCCCCTCTTTAATTTCTAACTATTCAAAAGTGGAATCTGGAGCTCTTGTTGTGCACTTTGATTCTCTATAGGTGTTTGCTTCCGAAACTCTAATTTACGGGTCTGAAAGTGAGATCTTGTTGATATTTTGACTTGTTGAATGAAGGTAAGACTTGAGAAACCTTTCAACTTGATCTTCAATGATTTCCAAGCTTCCAAGAGTCCTAAATATGCAAACATACAAGACAGGAAAGAGAAAATTTGGATGTTAGGGCATGGGGCTTTGCCTTAGCCAAACCCCTTTATAGGTAATTAAACCAAAATGATGAAATAATGAAACATGCAATAATGGAATTGATTACCTTGCAATGATGATTGATCTTGAATGTCTACAACAAAACATGAAGAAATCTACCCTTGAATGTCTTAGGAAGCTAACTTGATAACTTGCAATAATGAAACCCTAGCTTGCTTGACTTGAGATCAATGATGAATGAATGGTGAGAGATGTGTGAATGAATTATGAGATGAATGGGTGTTAAAATGGATGTAAAAACACTTATTTATACACAATTGTGCCTTAGTAACCTAATGATACCTCATCACAGGCTGACATAAGGTAGTTTTGAATAAAATCTCGAAAGAAAATTTGAAATATTTTGAATTATGAGCCAAGAGGGACTCATTCACCACCCATGTCGAATGGGTCCCACCCTAAACTTGAAAGTGGGTGTTAGGAATTAAGTCGCATTTAATGTTATTTGTAGGGTTTACATTCAAAAATACACTTAATTAAGCCTTATAAGGGCATAAAAGGGTCAAATAAAGCATAAGAAGGGTGTAAATAGTGAAATCAAGCCTAGAACAGTGTGAAATCTTATTACAAGACTTTACAACACTTCAAAATAGGACTTGATAAGTGATTAATAGATTCTAGAAAAGTGTAGAAACACCTTCACAAGACATCATTAAATACATTTAAAAGGGTTTAAGACCTAGTGTGGATGCATAAAATGCCTCACAACACTAGATTAAGACCTCATTAAGTTCATTTTATCATGAATTAATCCCATGTCAAGCAAAGGGTATTTTTTTCTACAGTGCATTTAACCCCCACTTTAGTGAGAGGATGAACTTGCTTCAAACTCACACTAAAGTAGACATTCAAGAGAGATCCAAGTGTACAGGTGTAGATGACAAAGAATGAAAAAGATGAAAGGAACTTGCGCAAGCCCCCAGGATCCAAGATCCTAATTCAAACCATCAAGATACATAGTCATGCAATGGCAAGAATGAGAAAGATGAAAATGAAAAGGGGTGAATCAAGCTTTTATCATTTTTCCAGCTAGTTGTGGATTAGATCTAGACTTGTTTGTTTGGAAAAAGAAATGTATATATGGGCTGAAAAAACTGTTGGTTGTCCACTGAGAGAGTGAGAAGGAAAGGTAGACAATAGACACTAGTTGGTATGCACTCATAAACACATAGGTGGCTATGCAGAAAGTCATGCCACTGAACTAGCTTCCTACTCAACCATACCAAAGTTATACTTCCTGATAACTTTAATAAGGCGTCACAAAGGAAAATGATTTTTAACCTCTATGAGGTAAGGAATACTTAGTATGCTTGACACTTATAGACATTGTAAATGCATAATAGTGTAAGGAATGTTCAAAGGGATTTTTCTTTGTTCATGTGAGGTCTCATCTTATGGGATATTGTGCTTAACGTCTCCAAGAGAGGATGTGTCAAAAGAAGTATCACGCTCTTGGAGGGATTCAGGCCCAATGACTCCACCAAGAAAAGGATGCATTGCAAGAAGAAAGAAATCACACAATGAAATGTGAGTGGTGATGTATGCCCCCACTTTAAAGTGGTTGCAAACACCAGTACTATGAGAAATTGCTTTAAAGTAGAATACTGAGACATGAGAGCTTACTCGAAAAGCCCTATGCCAAGTCATATGTTTCTGAGATGCTACATCATGAAAAGGGAGAAGTATGTCATATGCAAGCCAACTTAAGGCATGTCGTCCAAATCCCAAGCTTGCTCTTATGTATTCATGAAAGTTTAACGACTAGCCAAAGGAGGAAACCACAAATGACATACAAGGACAAGGCTATCAAACCCCTTTCCCTCACTAAGTGCAAGACAAAGGTGAGCCAAAAGGATTAATGAAATACATGCTAGAGTGAAAATCAATAGAAATTAGAGGAATTAGGTGCCCCCACATAGGGAAGCATGCCAAACTCAGTAAGATGTTGGATTATACAACTCAAAGCATTACATTCGTTAGTGGAGTGACTATGAACTCTATGATAGGTACAAAATAAAGTCTTGTAAGATAATTTCTTTCAAGTTCTAGGGGGAAGGGTGATCATGTGATCTTGGAGGAGTCTCGACAAGATTCCCTCTTGATCAATGGTAGAAGGTGGTCTTTTGGTTTGTGTCAAAGATACATCTTGCTTAGTAGTAGATGTCATTCCAACACAAGTGTCTCTAGATTGTGATATTTTGTTCTCACTCTTATAGGAGGTAAAATCTATCGAATCATTGGTGTCTTGCAAGATGACATTGACATTAAGCAAAAATGTAGGTGTTTGTTTTATGTTTGGTAAAGGATGATGTTCAAGCCCACTAGTGTTGATGAGTTCAGGATGGACAACTATTAAGGATTATTTAGGAGTGTGTTGTGTGAGATTGTTGATGTTGAGTGAAGGTTTTTTGATCTCGATTAAAGGACAATAACAAGGACCATGAGTTGTTTGTTGTGTGTTAGGATTTATAGGGTTTTGGATACCTTTTTCTTGAGCACCACATCCTTTTCCACTATATCCAAGTTGTGTCATGAGCTCATACCCTTTTCTAGAAATATTTTTCATTTCTTTTGAATTGAGTGGTTGTTCGTTATTGTGTTTTTCAAAGGTTCTTGTGTAGTTTGTATCTTTGTCCGAAGTGGTAGGTCATCCAAATTGTGTGTTGACATTATTGTTGGGTGTGATTGTTTCTCATTTTTCTTTTGTGTGATTATGTATTCGCCCATAAATGATGGTGTGAATTATAAGGATCCCCAATTGTCACCAAATAATTTAGATACCGAATCCTCATTATTTTGTTCTATTTCTAGGGGTTCTATATTGGATGTTGGAATCAATGTTTTTCAGAGGACTTGTAGCTCCCTTTTCAAGATGCAAGCAAATTTCAGGCTCGGGATCTACGTCAACTTGATAAATGTTATTGTTATAGACATATTTCATTATACGATGAAGGGTTGAAGGCACTGCATTCATCTCATGAATCCATGGTCTGCCTAAAAGAAGATTATATGAAAGATCATAAGGCATGCCATGAATAGGAGTTTGCAAAGTAGCCACCCCAACCGTAATAGGAAAAGTAATTACATCGAGTGGTTTCTTTGATGTATTATCAAATCCTTGAACAAATACGGAATCAGGTATTATTTGTGACTTGTCAACACGTAATTATCAAGGAGATTCACACTAAACACATTAAGGAAAAAACCATTATCAATAAGGGTTCACTTTATCCCTATCTGATTGTATTGAGCAATGATCATGAAGGCTTCATTTTATTTTCACAACACTAAAGGAGGGATCTCGTGTTGATGGAAAGTAATGTCAAGATTCATGTTATGGATTAAAGCTACCACATCATTCAGAGTTGTACCCAAAGGAACTGCAATTTGTTGTAAGGCTATTTGAAGAATAGTGTGGTAATTTGGTGAGTTATGAAGTAAATCCCAAAGGGAAATATTTGTAGGAGTATTCTTTAATTTTTCAGCGAGATCATACTCCTTTGTGTGTGGGAGGTAATGAGGAGCACTAGGAAAATTGGATAAAGGTAAGAAGGGTGGGGTTGGTTGCGGTGGTTGCAAATTATTTTGAGTGTTATATGTATGAGCAACGGTATTATAACTCAGTTGCTGCGATAAATTATTCTGATGTGGGTAAAGGATAAGTTCAAGTTTATTTTGAGTTTTTTATTTGTGTGAAGGTGGGTGGAGAGAAAACTTGGGTTTAAGTGAAGGTTTATGTGAAGGGGGGTAAAGGATGAGTTGAGGTTGAATAATGTTAACATCCCGTAACAAGTAAGAGTCTTCATTGTCTTTGAAGGGCATGTTATCTTTGTCTTGGGTCATAATATCCTCCATAAAATGAGAGTTCTTATGAGAACAACAAACCATATGTTCGTGACAATCAAGGTTTGGTTTATCCAAAATAACTTGATCGTAACTAAGAGACTTATTAATGGTTGAACGTGTTTGATGATTGATAGTGGGGAGAGGATAAGAATACTTTATTTGATTATGGGTTGTTTCTAAGGTCTCAATCTCTTGTACCACATTATCTACCCTAATAGGAGAGCTTTTAATATATTCATTTAAGTTTTAGGTTTGCAAGGTAGCTTCATCACAAGTGGAAGAGGCATCAAGAGAAGGACCATTATGATTTTCAAATAGATTTTCTCAAATGGGAGGAGCATTAAGGAAGGGAGGATCAAGGGTGTCATGATTCTTAATAGGGATATCTTCTAACATCAACCTATCCTCTTTACATCAAGGAGGGATATTTGGAGATGGAAAAAATTGATTTTCATGGCCATGGAGACTAGGTAAGGTGATGTTTAGGAATGTGTCTATGATCTCATGTTCTTGTTGTGTAACATCGTCTAAAGGGGAATAAGGAGATGGAAAATCAAGACCCTCCAGGCTTGTGACTTCTTGCACCAAGATACCTTCATCACTAATAGGAGGCATATTGGGAGAAACAGAAGTATGTGTGTAATGATTTTCTACACTTCCATTCGCACCAATGGGTAATGTAATGGTGTTGTTAAGACTAACATGTTCTGCATTATTGTAATCAAACTCATAAGAGGGGATGTTATGTTTATAAAATACATGTTTAATCAAGTCAAAGGAACATCTAAAGAATATTTTATGCAAGAGTAAATAAATTGCAATGTAATTTTTAGATGTAAAACAAAGTAAATTACTGATTACAGTATGCAACAGTCTAAAAAATGAAATGTGGGAAATGTAAATGTAAAACTAAACAATGCATGAAATGAGCTATTTTAAGTGAGATCTGGTGAAATGCATGTTACATAAATGCAACTAACTGATATAGATAGGTTAAGGAACCAAACAAAATCTTAAAAATGAGTTCTGAGTTATGTAAAATGTAGTTTGAAGGGTCAAAAGGGACTAATTCGCCCAAGGTGGCGAATGAGTCGCAGTATGGATTTTTTTTAGAATTTTCAAAAAAATTGGAGGAATATTTCTGGTTTTTGAGTATTATGATCTGAAATAAGTGAAAATATAAATTTGAGAAGTGAAATGGTTGAATGCTGTAATGCAGCTGAAATGTATTTTCTGTCAATTTAAAATTTAATCTGTTATACCGTCAATTCTGGCTACCGATCTAATGGAGGATCATTTCAACTTCCATATATGAACCAAATTGAAAATTATTTAGTAGTTTTCATGATAGACTATTTTGGGCTAAGATGCTAGGTCTCTTTTATTTCAATTAGGGTCTTTCACCTAATGAAAAGAGATAGATCCACCCAAAATCTAGGTGGTTCACTCAATATAAGATATGTAACAATTCTTCGCCATCAGGTAGCCTAGATTCAGCCAGTGCAGTGGATTCCATTGATACGTGTAAAACCAGAAATGTGACTTGTTTGAAAACATGATATAATGAACTATAAATGAATGTAAAACTTAACAGAAATGAACCAAACTAAAAGTGTGCACTTGAGATGTTGAAGGAGGTTGGAAATGACATTTAAAATGTTGATGATGCTTGTTTTTAGGACTAGTGGTACTCATTCACCATTATGGGAAAATTAGTCCCAGTTCTGCAAAACTGAGTCGAAACCTGTTTCTAACAAAAGGGTATCTAAAAATGCAAAAAACTCAAAATTGACCTAGAAGTGGGACTCATTTGCCACCCATGGCGAATGAGTCCACTTTTTAATTTCTAACTATTCAAAAGTGGAATCTGGAGCTCTTGATTTGCACTTTGATTCTTTATAGGTGTCCACTTCTGAAACTCTAATTTATGGGTCTAAAAGTGAGATCTTGTTGATATTTTGACTTGTTGAATGAAGGGAAGACTTGATCAACCCTGAAACTTGATATTCAATGATTTCCAAGCTTCCAAGAGTCCTAAATCTACAAACATACAAGACAAGAGAGAGAAAAGTTGGATGTTAGGGCATGGGGGTTTGCCTTGGTCAAACCCCTTTTTAGGTAATTAAACCAAAATGATGAAATAATGAAACATGCAATAATGGAATTTATTACCTTGCCATGATGATTGATCTTGAATTTCTGCAACAAAACATGAAGAAATTTTCCCTTGAATGTCTTAGGAATCTAACTTGATAATTTGCAATAATGAAACCCTAGCTTTCTTGACTTGATCAATGATGAATGAATGGTGCGAGATGTGTGAATGAATTATGAGATGAATGGGTGTTAAAATAGATGTAAAAACACTTATTTATAGACAATTGTGCCTTAGTAACCTAATGATACCTCATCACAGGCCAACATAATGTAGTTTTGAATAAAATCTCAAAAGAAAATTTGAAATATTTTGAATTTTGAGCCAAGAGGGACTCATTCACCACCCATGGAAAATGGGTCCCACCTTGAACATGAAAGTGGGTGTCAGGAATTAAGTCACATTAATGTTATTTTTCCGGTTTACATTAAAAAATACACTTAATTAATCCTTATAAGGGCATAAAGGGGTCAAATAAAGCATAAGAAGGGTGTAAATAGTGAAATCAAGCCTAGAAAGGCATGAAATCTTGTTACAAGACTTTACAACACTTCAAAATAGGACTTGATAAGTGATGAATAGAGTCTAGAAAAGTGTAGAAACACCTTCACAAGACATCATTAAATACATTTAAAAGGGTTCAAGACCTAGTGTGGATGCATTAAATGCCTCAACACTAGATTAAGACCTCATTAAGTTCATTTTATCATGAATTAATCCCATGTCAAGCAAAGGGTACTTTTTTCTACGATGCATTTAGCACCCATTTTAGTGAGAGGATGAACTTGCTTCAAACTCACTAAAGTAGACATTTAAGAGAGATCCAAGTGTAAAGGTGCAAATGACAAAGAATGACAAATATCAAAGGAGCTTGCACAAGCCCCCAAGATCCAAGATCCTAAGTCAAACCATCAAGATACATAATCATGCAATGGAAAGAATGAGAAAGATGAAAATGAAAAGGGGTGAATCAAGCTTCAATCATTTCCCCAGCTAGTTGTGGATTAGATCTAGTTTTGTTAATTTGGAAAAGGAAATGTATACTCACTTTGGGCCAACATAACTTCTTAGTTGTTGGTTTGGTGAGAAGGAAAAAGGGTGAGAGACATACACTAGTTTGTATGCACTCATAAACACATAGGTGGCTATGGGGAAAGTTGTACCACTAAATGGGATTTTCATTCAACCATACCATAGTTATACCTCTTGATAACTTTAATAAGGCGCCACAAAGGAAAATTATTTTTGAGCTCTATGAGGCAAGCAAAACTTCGTATGCTTGACACTCATAGACATTGTAAATGCACTATAGTGTAAGGAATGTTCAAAGGTATTTTTCTTTTTTCATATGAGGCCTCATCTTAGGGGAAATTCTGCTTAATGTCTCCAAGAGAGGATATGTCAGAAGAAGTATCACACTCTTGGAGGGATTCAAGCCCAATGACTCCACTAAGAAAAGGATGCATTGCAAGAAGAATGAAATCACACAATTAAATGTGAGTGGTGATGTATGCCCCACTTTAAAGTGGTTGAGAACACCAGTACTATGAGAAATTACTTTAAAGTAGAAGAATGAGACATGAGAGATTTCTCAGAAAGCCCTATGCCAAATCACATGTTTCTGAGATGCTATGTCATGAAAAGGGGGAAGTATGTCATTTGCGAGCCAACTTAAGGCATGTCGTCCACATCCCAAGCTTGCTCTTATGTATTCATGAAAGGTTAATGACTAGCCAAAGGAGACAACCACAAGTGACATACAAGGAAAAGGCTATCGAACCCCTTTCCCCCACTTAGTGCAGGAAAAAGGTGAGTCGAAAGGACTAATGAAATACATGCTAGAGTGAAAATCAATAGCAATTAGAGGAATTAGGTTCACCCACATAAGGAAGCATCTCAAACTTTGTAAGATGTTGGATTATACGACTCAAAGCATTACATTCGTTAGTGGAGTGACCATGAACTCTATGATAGGTGTAGAATGAAGTCTTGTAAGAGCATTTATTTTGAGTTCTAGGGGGGAGGGTGATCATGTGATCTTGGAGGAGTCTCAATAAGATGCCCTCTTGATCAATGGTAGAAGGTGGTCTTGTGGTTTGCATCAAAGATACATCTTGCTTAGTATTAGATGTCATGTCGACACAAGTGTCTCTTGATTGCAATATTTTGTTCTCACTCTTATAGGAGGAGGGAAAATTTATCGAATCATTGGTGTCTTGTGAAATGACATTGACCTTAAGCAAATATATAGGTGTTTGTTTTATGTTTGGTAAAGGATGATGCTCAAGGCCACTACTGTTGATGAGTTTAGGATGGACGTCTATTAAGGATGATTTAGGAGTGTTTTGTGTGAGATTGTTGATGTTGAGTGAAGGTTTGTTGATATTGATTAAAGGACAATAACCAAGACCATGAGTTATTTGTTGTGTGTTAGGCTTTATAGGGTTGTGAATACCTTGTTCTCAAGCACCAAATCCTTTTCCACTATATCCAATTTGTGTCATGAGCTCATACCCTTTTCCATAAATCTTTTTCATTGTGTTTGAATCGTGTGGTTGTTTGTTATTGTGTTCATCAGAGGTTATTGTGTAGTTTGTATCTTTGTCCAAAGTGGTTGAGGAAGACACATTCAAAAGGTCATCCAAATTGTGTGTTGAAATTATTGTTGGGTGTGATTGATTCTCATCTTTTTTGTGTGTGATTATGTATTCACCCATAAATGATGGTGTGAATTATAAGAATCCCCAATTGTCACCAAATAATTTAGATATTGAATCCTCATTATTTTGTTCCATTTCAAGGGGGTCTATATTGGATGTTGGAATTAATGTTTTTAGAGGACTTGTAGCTCCTTTTTCAAGGTGCAAGAAACTTTCAGGGTCAAGATCTACATCAATATTATAAATGTTATTGTTATAAACATATTTTATTATACGATGAAGGGTTGAAAGCACTACATTCATCTCATGAATCCATGGTCTGCCTAAAAGAAGATTATATGAAAGGTCATTAGGCATGGCATGAATAGGAGTTTGCAAAGTAGCCACCCCAACCGTACTAGGAAAAGTAATTACACTGAGCAGTTGCTTTGTTGTATTATCAAATCCTCAAAAAAATATGGAATCGGGTATTATTTGTAACTTGTCAACACGTAATCTACCAAGGAGATTCACACTACACACATTAAGGGCAGAACCATTATCAATAAGTGTTCACTTTATCCCTATATGATTGTATTGAGCAATGATCATGAAAGCTTCATTTTGTTTTCACAACTCTAAAGGAAGGAGCTCGTGTTGATGGAAAGTAATGTCGAGATTCATGTTATGGATTAAAGTTGCCACATCATTCGAAGTTGTACTGGGAGGAACTGCAATTTCTTGTTAGGTTGTTTGAAGAATAGTGTCGTAATTTGGTGAGTTCTAAAGTAAATCCCAAAGGGAAATATTTGTAGGAGTAGTCTTTAATTGTTCAACAAGATCATACTCCTTTATGTGTGGGAGGTAATGAGGAGCACTAGGTAGATTGGGAAAAGGTAAGAAGGATGGGGTTGGTTGCGGTAGTTGCAAATTATTTCGAGTGTTATATGTATGAGCAATGGTATTATAACTCAGTTGTTGTGATACATTATTCTAAGGTGGGTAAGGGATAAGTTCAAGTTTATTTTGAGTTTGTTATTTGTGTGAAGGTGGGTGGAGATTAAACTAAGGTTTAAGTGAAGGTTTATGTGAAGGGAGGTAAAGGATGAGTTGATGTTGAATAATGTTAACATCCCATAACAAGTAAGAGTTTTCATTGTCTTTGAAGGGCATGTTATCTTTGTCTTGGATCATAATATCCTCCCTAGAAGGAGAGTTCTTAGGGGAACAACAAACCATATGTTCGTGACAATCAAGGTTTGGTTTATCAAAAATAACTTCATCATAACTAAGGGAGTTATTAATGGTTGAATGTGTTTGATGATTAATAGTGGGGAGGGGAAAAGAAGACTTTATTTGATTGTGGGTTGTTTCTAAGGTCTCATTCTCTTGTACCACATTATCTACCCTACTAGGAGAGCTTGTAATATTTCCATCCAAGTTTGAGGTTTGCAAGGTAACTTCATCACGAGTGGGAGAGGCATCAAGAGAAAGACCATTATGATTTTCAAATAGATTTTCCCAAATGGGAGGACCATTAGGGAAGGAAGGATCGAGGGTGTCATCATTCTTAATAGGGATATCTTCTAACATCAACCTATCCTCTTTACATCGAGGAAGGATATTAGGAGATGGACAAGATTGATTTTCATGACCATGGAGACTAGGTAAGGTGATGTTTAGGAATGTGTCTATGATCTCATGTTCTTGTTGTCTAACATTGTCTAAAGGGGAAAAAGGAGATGGACAATCAATACCCTCAACTCTTGTGACTCCTTGCACCAAGATACCTTCATCACTAATAGGAGAGGTATCAAGAGAAGGAAAAGTATGTGTGTAATGATTGTGTATAATTTCATTCGCACCAATGGGTAATGAAATGGTGTTGTTAGGACTAACATGTTCTGCATTGTTTTAATCAAACTCATAAGAGGAGATGTTATGTTTATAAAATCCATGTTTAATCAAATCAAAGGCACATCTAAAGAACATGTTATGCAAGAGTAAATAAAGTGCAATGTAATTTTTAGATGTAAAACAAAGTAAATTATTGATTACAGTATGCAATAGTCTAAAAAGTGAAATGTGGGAGATGTAAATGTAAAACTAAACAATGCATGAAATGAGCTATTTTAAGTGAGATATAGTGAAATACATGTTACAAAAATGCAACTAACTAATATAGATAGGTTAAGGCACCAAACAGAAGCTTAAAAATAGAGTTCTGAGTTCTGTAAAATGCAATTTCAGGGGTCAAAAGGGACTGATTCGCCTAGGGTAGCGAATGAGTCCCAGTATAGACTTTTTTTAGAATTTTCAAAATTTTTGGAGGGATTGTTATGGTTTTTGAGTGCTATGATGTAGACCTAAGTGAAAAATGCAGAATTTTAGAGAAGTGAAATGAATTTAGATGCCAACAATGCAACCTAAATGCATTTTTCTATGAATACAAATGAATTCATGCAAGTCCTAATGCAATATCAATGCAAGCTAGATGTATAATGAAGGACTCCAAATCAGAAAAGAAGGTATTTGAAAAATCAGGTTCACCAAAATGAACCATAGATTTTTGAGGCTAGGAATGCTAGGTCTCTTTTGTTCAATTAGGGTCTTTCACCTAATGAAAAGAGATAGATCCCACACCCAAAATCTAGGTGGTTCACTCAATATAAGATATGTATGATGAAATTATGCCTAAATTCAATTTTCTAGATGAAGCTAATTGATAAGATTGATTAATTAAGTATGCAAAACCTAAGAAATGTGACTCGTTTGAAAACACATTGTGTTATGCAGAAATGAACCAAACTGAAAGTGTGCACCTGAGATGTTGAAGGAGGTTGGAAATGACATTTGAAATGCTGATGATGCTAGTTTTCAGGCTTGGTGAGACTCATTCGCCATTTTGGGTGAATTAGTCCCAATTCTATAAAACTGAGCCGAAACCCGTTTCTGACAAAAGGGTATCTAAAAATGAAGAAAACTCAAAATTGACCTAGAAGTGGGACTCATTCACCACCCATGGTGAATGAGTCCACTTTTGAATTTTTGATTGTTCAAAAGTGGAATCTAGAGTTCTCAGTTTTCACTTTGATTCTCTACATGTGTCTGCTTCTGAAACTCTAATTTATGGGTTTGAAAGTGAGATCTTGTTGATATTTTGACTTGTTGAATGAAGGGAAGATTTGAGAAACCTTGCAACTTAGTCTTCAATTATTTCCAAGCTTCCAAGAGTCTTAAATATGCAAACATACAAGACAAGAGAGAAAATTTGGATGTTAGGGTATGGGGGTTTTCCTTGGTCAAACTCCTTTTTAGGTAATTAAACCAAAATGATGAAATAATGAAACATGCAATAATGGAATTAATTACCTTGCAATGATGATTGATCTTGAATGTCTACAACAAAACATGAAGAAATCTGCCCTTGAATGTCTTAGGAAGCAAACTTGATAACTTGCAATAATGAAACCCTAGCTTTCTTGACTTGATCAATGATGAATGAATGGTGAGAGATGTGTGAATGAATTATGAGATGAATGGGTGGTAAAATGGATGTAAAAACACTTATTTATACACACGTGTGCCTTAGTAACCTAATAATATCTCATCACAGGCTGACATAAGGTAGTTTTGAATAAAATCCCAAAAGAAAATTTGAAATATTTTGAATTTTGAGCCAAGAGGGACTCAGCCACCTTGAACTTGAAAGTGGGTGTCAGGAATTAAGTCACATTTAATGTTATTTGTCGGGTTTACATTCAAAAATACAATTAATTAAGCCTTATAAGGGCATAAAGGGGTCAACTAAAGCATAAGAAGAGTGTAAATAGTGAAATCAAGCCTAGAAAAGCATGAAATCTTGTTACAAGACTTTACAACACTTCAAAATAGGACTTGATAAGTGATGAATAGAGTCTAGAAAAGTGTAGAAACACCTTCACCAAGACATCATTAAATACATTTAAAAGGGTTCGAGACCTAGTGTGGATGCATAAAATTCCTCACAACACTAGATTAAGACCTCATTAAGTTCATTTTATCATGAATTAATCCCATGTCAAGCAAAGGGTACTTTTTTCTATGGTGCAAGTTTGGTGATTTTTTTTATAGAATAGAGTAACATTGCAAAATATTAAGACTATTTTCTAGTAGTACTATAGAGGAAATTTGGCAGCCCCCCTCTCCCCTAAAGGTGAGTGTTCCTTGACTATCTCAAGGATCAAAGCTCAGGTGAACGAGATGGAAGGACAAAAGGGAGTTTGCTTTATATTTTCAATTTTATGTGGAATTAGAGGGTAAGAGTTTTAGAGATTGAAAGAGAAAGTTGAAGAGTTATCATGAGAAAACTAGTAGGCTCTCAACCAAGGATGACAACACAATGCATGAACATCCCCGCAGCACGCTATAGTCTCATATGGACCGAAAATAGAGTTCGCTGTCAAAGACAAAAATGAACTCACTAACTATTTGATGCCTAAAATCTTAAAGGTGCACTAAACTAACAAAATAACAAAAATAATAGAATAATAGAAATAGAAAGCATAGATTAAATGAAATGAAATGAAAGTTATGAAGTGGAAAGGAATAGAGGAACTCACAAGAGGTCCTATGAGTGAAGCCTCCCACAATACTCGAACCTTGAAACCTACACACAGAGAAACAGAAAAATGGATGGGGTTATTTTAAGGGCTTGCCTTAGTCAAACCCATGCATAGGTGTTCCCACCTCCACGAACAACCAAATGGATAGATAGAAAACATTATAAACTATAGACACATAAAATTGACCTAGGCCTACAAACTTTATTTTTCTCCATATTTCTTCTCAACATAATTAAAATATTTAATTATGTCCTACAGTCCAAATTCAATTATTAATTAAATAATTCTCAATTATTTAATTAATTCATATATTTTATTCCTCTTGACTATTTAAATAAATAAATTACATTTATTTTATTTAAATGTGTCGCTAATTTCTTATGTCCCTCTATAATTAAATAAATTCCTAAGTTTATTTAATTATTGTTTGTCCACTATTTTTTCTTGGTTATTTAAATAAATAAACTTTATTTATTTATTTAAATATGTCATTAATTTCTTATATCATCCTATAATTAAATAAGTTTCTTTGATTTATTTAATTATTATCCACCTTGGCTTTTTTTAATTTTAAATAAAATCATTTATTTAAAATTCCCCACTTTCTTTTTCCCACCAAGTAAATATTTTAACATCATTATTTACTATCACATGACCCCACCACTTTTGAATTAAATTAATTTTTAATTCAAAAGGCCAACTCATCCTTTAAAATCAAATAATTTTAAACTATCTATTGCACTTTAGGTGTGCAATTGGGTACGCCGAATAAGTGGTTGAAATAGATAACAATGTACATAATAACAAAAGGAAAAAATGAATTAAATTCGATATAAATGATTGTTTACGTTAATTTATTTTGTGTAGACATATTGGTCGAAACATAACAATTTGTATGTAACTTATTGAAACAACACATTTGAAAAATGAAATGGAAATAGTATAGAAAAATAAATGAGTTTAAAATTATGTGAGATAAAAAACAAAATTGTGACATGGTCATATTGAACTCCAATTTATTTGTAAGTCTGTTACATAAAGGAGCAAATTTAGTCATCATTACATTGAAATATGAACCACACAATGTTGTGCATTGCTATGTCCAAGTATTTGATACTAAAAAATGCATAATGATGAAAAATTTAACCTTTCTAGTTTCAGACATATTTTCAAAAATCGAGCAAAATACATTTTCTAAATTATACATTTCATCTGTATTATGTATTAAACACACTAGTTGTATTTATATGTTTGACTGTTGTAGATATTGGAAATGAAAAAACACAGTCTGGAAAGGTGGGAGGCTAAGCAACTTTAACTTCAATTGTCTTGGGTTTCTTGGGCTCTGGAGGAGGAAGCTTGGGAATGGTAACACTCAACACTCCATCTTGATAGCTAGCAAAAGTGGCCTCACTATTGGAGTCATCGGGCAAGGTAAATTTATGCATAAATTTGTCAACCATGAGCTCCATATGGATGAATTTGAAAACCTCCTCCTTCTCCCTCTTTCGTTCTCTACTGATTGTCAGCACATTGTCATCCTCTACTTGAACCTGCTTGTTCTCAAACACACAACATCTGATTTGTTAGTCTTAGTGGCCAGCTATTTGAAGCTTTTTCATCCCCCAAATGTAGAGAAAATGAGGGTTTTAGAGATTTAAAAGGGAAATACCTTGATGTCGTTGTTTGTAAGGCCTGACATGTCTATTATGAAGACATAATAGTTGGGAAACTCTTTGACATCAATGGGAGTGGAGGCCATGGCCTTGCTTTCAAGATTATAACTATGTGTTCATTAGGGACTCCCAGATGCTAGTGAAGAGTGCTCAATAGGGGCTCTATCTCTTCTCATGATTCTGCATTTTTTATTAAATTTCATCATCATTTCATTCTAAATTATCCAATTGCTAAATTAATTCTTTAGTAATTACAAAGAAAACATAAATGAACAGCCTTGAAAGGACTTGGAGAGAACATTTACAGAGCGATGATTAGGAAGGACGATGAATGGAAAAGAACTGATATTTATCTATATTCAATGCAATTTCAAAATTTATATAGGTACACATAGAAAGGTGGCAGGAAGCATTTTTCTATAGTAAATGCAAAGGAAGGCTTCTTGCCTTTTCGACTTCAAGTCTATTAAAAGAAAATAATATTTCAATACCGCAATCAAATCTAATAAATGAAAATTAAAAGACCTTTTTCCCACCTAAGGGAGCAATTATTCCATATAGGTCGTGCCAAGAATGGATGTAGTTGAATACATTGGTATAGTGAGAATATTTTATTTCCAAAAAAAATATATGTTACCTATGGCTGATTAGTTTGTAGGGCTTATATAATGAGGAAATAGTTGTAAAAGAGTAATAAGAGGAGGTTGTAGTAGAGGAAAAAGAGTAATATAATTTAGAACTAAAGTATACTAAAATTGGTAGTGAAGTAAATAAGAAAGTGACGTACCTATAGTAGGTGAAATGCACTTGAACTGTTTGAGGAGTTTGAAATTGACATTACTATCAATTAATTCTCTTCTTTTTTCCGACGTGTAACATATGGGCTTTGTTACATGTGTGCATAGTGTTGGAACGTGAAGGATGGGTGTATGCATAGACTTTGTAGATCAAGCACTCATGAAATAGCTATGAATGTGAGGCCTTGCCGGTCAATGTTCCCAATGTTGATTGTGGCCCTTGGAAGTGTTAATCCTTGTGACTTGTGTATTGTCAGTTCCCAAGCCATTTTAAGTGGAATTTGACGATGAATCCCATGGCTGAGCGGGTTATGGGGACATTGTGTGTATTGTTATGGTCCCAAGGTGAGCCAATGTAATGTTTGAATTAAACAACGATAAACAAGGGTAGCTGAGGTGGTTTTTCACCTTTGTTGTATACAATTTTTTTTACTTGACCAAGTGCACCATTCACGAGCCCTGTTTTGACCCAAATATTAGAACATAACATGACCTCTTGGCCAATTGACAACAAAATATGAGCTTGGAGTTGCTTTGCATCAGGATTTGTGTATGCTGACCCCTTGAGTTTCTCTACAATGGAAGGGGAAATAGGCATAGCCAAAGACAACAACATACATTTATTGTGTAGTAAAACCATTTCATTTGTTGTGAAAAGGTGTATGGCAGACAAGAAAATAGAGTTTTCTACAGCATTGAGCGATAAACTTGAGCATGACATTAGAATTTCCCAATCTTCTTGTGTAGGCTCTACATTCCGTAGATTTGATAGAAGTGCACGAAAAGTAATTTGGGAAGGAGAATCACCAATTTTTTGAAATAATATGGTCAAAGTTACCACTGTTGTGAAGTTGCGTCATAGTGTGCCACCATATGAAGTAGAAGCGTACATGGGGATATCTTTAACTAGTGGTAGTTGTCCCAAGTCACCAAAGAGAATAATTGAGCGCCCTCCAAAAGGAAGGTGGTTGTGGGTGGGGAATGCTTGCCTTAGTTGCATGTCAATATGCTCTAGCAACTTTGGGCCTACAAAGCTCATCTCATCTACTAAAATGTACCTAATAAAGTGCATACTTTCTTGGAAGGCTACAAGTGTTTTCCCATGTAGGGAGCATTTCTTTTATTGGAATTCGAAGGGAAAAATGAATTGTTGATGATTGAATATTGAATGTAGCAACACCTACAGGTGCAAGAAGTAGTAAAGGTGACTCATGAATTGGAGTTGAGCTACTGAGGGAAAACCTTATATTTTTTATGAGGTTTGATTTTCCAGTTCCTGTAGTTCCTTGAACAATGAGCTTTAGCGGTGGTTGTAATGGAACATTGGTTAGATGAGACCAAATTATATCAAATTCTTTCTACTGCTGAGTAGAGAAAGTAGTAATGTTGTCTTCATGGAGATCACGATGCACTTCAAAGCTTGGTCGATGGTAGTCTACGAAAGCAATTGCAAGATGCAATTGTTGTTGGGTGAAGTTGGTATGTTGCCAATTGTGATGCATGTCAATGTCACGTCGACCAAGCATTTCCAATGCATCAAGCTGTATAGGAAGATTTGGGTGCAAACTTGAGAGAACCTGCCATTCTTTAGAATTTTTTCCTTGCAAGACATGGCCAATGCTCGAGTTGCTGCTAGCGTCTGATTCTTTGGCTGGATTTGTATTTTTGTGATGTATGTGCCATGGCCTATATGTTGAAGAGAACCTTTCCCATTGTGATATAATTTGATGTTTGGAGGAGCCAAATTCAATGTGAATGTTCCTAAATGGTTGGTATAGAATTAGTTCACTCCAAAATTCATAAAATATTTTTTTGTCTCTTGAAGGGATGCTTGTGAACCAAGGTGAGACATGAACAGTTGCTTGTTGGGGGTGTTACTTCCACTATTCATTTTTTCGGGATGCTATGAAGGTCCACTTTTGGGTAAGTTCAATGAGGCATTTCCTCTAGTTGAATGGGGTGAGCCATGTAGGTATCAATGTATTTAGGTGAAGTGGTAACTAATGCGAATGAGATTGAGACACGCTAAAATTTGTGTTGGTTAACATTTAAAGACACAAATGTCCTACTGGATATGGAGAGGGGTAATTTTAGTAAAAGGTGGAAAGTTTCTCAGGCACTAATATCACAATCGAAAAGGTTTTCGGTAAGAATTTTTCAAAAAGCTATTGGGGCAGGCATTTCCGATTCTAAATTGGTTGAGATGCAAGATAACATTGCATGATATGTTTCAGATTTTTGTTCAGCTTTTGCTGCATATTTTGTAATATATTTTAAGACAGCATCAGTTAATAGTATAGGTTGGCAATCTACATTGGCCCTCTAGATAGAGAGTATAGATGGGTTGTGAAGGTTCAATCGATCATCATTGGGAGTAGGTGTGTGCTTATGGTGGCTGGTCTCCTCATTTGAAAGACTTGACTTTTCTTGCATGGACCATGGTGCTTTATAGCGACACAAAGTGGTTGGCCCTTTTTTCCTAGGGCATGTTAGCAAAGTACACTTTTTGTATTGCTTGACATGATTGACCAATTCACAATAGTCACTTGAAGGGTCACATGATAAGATCCTTGTTGTATCCAACAAACAAGGATCATCTAGAATAGAGTGGTGAAATGTTTGGTTTCTCAAATGGAGGGGACGTGGGTTCTAGGTAGAGACATAGCTATCTATGTAATCAAGTGCACTCTATACAGATTGAAGGTTATTCCATTGTAATCTACTAATATTAGGTGCTTGTTGGAGCCATAGAAAACCATGGATGTGTGCAGATCCTCTGTGTTTCCATTCATATCTACAAAAAGATGATATTTAGAAAACTTAAATGATAAGAGTCTATTGTAAAAAATGAAGGGATACTTTCTAGTAAATAATCATAAGTGTATTGTGCCATAAGAGAAAATAAATTTATTACCTATACCAATATTCAAATGTGCCAAGAATCTTTTCCAAGACCTCTTCCCAAAATGCAATAAACCTATGGTTCATGTATAATGTGGTAAGGTGTGGATTTTGTACATTGTTTGAATCCTCCATCTACAAGCCATAGAAGGATTTATAGGAGGCTTGGTAGGCATGATGGTATGCAAGTCTGACCATTTTGTATCTATTGCACTAAGGGTGAAGAATAGTGAGGGGAAACCAATCCGAATGACCATGTCAGAGAGTTCCCCTCGATGTTGGGTCCAAAATGGATGAGTACCATGAATTGACGAACTAAATTGCATGAGCTGATCTGCAAGTTTGTCATCTAGAATGTACTGCAATCTTTGGCGAAGGTCGGAGACTGTTGAGGACAGGTAACCTTCAATATTTTTGTGAACAAATACAGAGGATTTTTCTTGGTTAATATATCGCATAATAATATTTAGTAAGAAGTATCTAAATCAGGGGTGTTGGCCAAACCGATTATCATGGTACCTTATAAGATGGAGAGCATATTCATGTAGTTTAAATTCTTTGATATGTTGTTGCTTGAATACAGCTTTTCCTTTTGGAAACAAAGTGGGGAATGCCATAGCAAATAGTCCTTCAGTGGTGTACTCATTGATAGGAGATGGAGAAATTGGTGGCCATGTAATGATTGGTGTTGGTCATCCCGCACCTAGTTGTAACAAAGAGCGCACTTCTTCAACCTCTATATGTGCATGTGGGAGGTTTGACATAAATGATGTTGTTGCCAACATATTTTGGTCGGTAGGATCATATTTTGTGTCACTTGTTTCCTCGATGCTTGTATTTGTGGTGGTGGGATATGAATATGTTGCATAAATAAGGTTTGAGATGTCAATAGAAGACTCTGGAAAAGTGGATGATGCAAGCTCATCTATTTGGACATCCTTGTAGTATGGGTCATTGGAAATCTTATATTTAAGTGTATCATGGACATGTCCTCTACTGACATGGAAGTTGTATTGTTGTTGGCTGATTTGTTCCCTATTAACTATTAGTATATCAAGATCACTAATATGTTTGGGCAAGTAGGATGCAATTGCAGATATATCTTGAGGAAAGAAGATAGTGTGTCTAGTATATTTTAGTTGCCCACCCCTTGCATAGGTAACTTGAAATATTAGGCTTACCCTTGCTATTAACATCTCCTCAACCTGGGATAGAAATTTTAAGCATACAGGTTGCTCACCAGGGTCCATGTTGTTCCAATTTGAGAAGTGTTGCCCTTTTTTTCTAGATGTGCATCTATAACAAGTAGTCAATTCATTTGACTGTCTAGTTTTGATTCCTGTATATCTCTCCATGCAAACCATATAAGTTGACATTCTTGATAGGCTATCTAACTTTGAGCGGAGTTTATTTCTAGCAGATAAAAACTCCTATGGAAAAAATGTTGAAGGGTGCAATTCCTTGTAGCTGGGACAAGTTAACTAGTGGACGAGAG
The DNA here is from genome assembly GCA_007258455.2 of Sequoia sempervirens. NCBI lineage: Eukaryota > Viridiplantae > Streptophyta > Pinopsida > Cupressales > Cupressaceae > Sequoia > Sequoia sempervirens. The sequence goes on from VDFB02130814.1 coordinate 29,041, forward strand.
ACTATAGATGTTGATGTTTCAGCATGAATAATTTGATTTTCTTCATGTATTCGTTTGTTAATTTCATCTTTATTTGCATGGTATCATTTGCGGTTTAGCTCATTTTTATGCGAACATTTTTCTTGCATCCTTGCATTGTTTGCCTCCATAGTAAGAAATGTTGAGGAAAAAAGTAATGAAATAGTATGTATATATTATAATTTGATTGGAGATTTAATGGTGCGAATAAAAAATCTAGAATAGAACATAAAACACAAACATATCAAGATATGGACAAGAAATGCAGATAAATTTGTAGATATTATATGGATAGTGTTCACTTTAAAATATGTAGAAACATGAATTTAAGACCTTGGCCACTTAGAGTGGTGACACTTAATGGACAGGTGATGGATAAAATCACAATCATAGTGATAGAAAAAATGTGGAAGAAAATGTACGATCATGTTTCCATATATGGGTATCCTATGTTTTTGATAACACAAAAAAAAATATTCGTAAGTGGTGACAATGTTTACATATTTGGCCATGCTAGTTTCAAATCGACTTAATGGCAATAATAACAATGCTTTTTGTTTCCTATCAACCAAATGGAATCAACTTGATGGTCAACTCAAAGAAAAATTGGCTACCAACAATATGGTCCAAAATGTCTTTAGCAACATTAGGTTTAGAATCAATAGTTGAAAGTCTTCTGCAACAACATCCATTAAGGAATTTTCTAGACCTTCAAATGCAGTAACTTTTAAGAGTTCACCACTTGCATCTTTCAAGTCCATTTTGAGCATGTAGCTGAAGTCACATTGAAGGAGATCTGTAGAGCATTTTGGGTAGTGAAAATTAGTAGGGGAAGTTTGCAAAACCTTTTTCTTACACTTTTCATTGTTCACCAATAGAGGGCATGAAAGGTAATAGAAGTTGTCAAGGTGCAATTTTTAAATGGAGGAATTTATGCAAACATTTTTCTTTTTAAGCATGTTATTATTTGTAAGAGATGAGATATTGACTGGATTTGCAAACTTTATGGGAGAAAGGTGTTTTTTTGACAAGGAACTAAAGGGCTTGGCAATTTCTTTACTGGTATACCATGCTAGTAAGTTGGAGGCTTCTACTAAAATGGGGTTCACTAGAACTTTGGTTTGGAAAATAATAGCAAGACCTCTTCCACACCTTGCGGTGATACGTCCTGATTTAATCAAAATAACATGAGGGTTTAGTTGTGTAGGCATATCAGATATTTCTATTCCATCTATATAGCAATGATTCCCCAAAAGTGTAACATCTATGGTACAACCTGACTTGTCTATGATTGTAGTAGTGCATTTGATTGTCTCTGTACCATATCGTTTATGAAAATTTGACACAGGAGAGATAGCTAGGAGTATTCCTATTATGTCAGTGATGGAATTGATAGGCAATGAGGACAATGAATCGATGTTTTTAATTTGGAATGTATGTGTTGGTATTGTGGAGTCCAAGGTTGCAAAAGGAGTTACTGTGGATGAGCTTAGGAGAATTACTCCGTAGGGATTTGTGGAGCTAAAATACTTTGCATTAGTAACTTTGATGTGGCCATTGGAGATAACATAAAGACTATCAAAGTGAATAGCATGATAGAATTCTTCAACTTGTTCATTGAAGCAAGAAATATGAATTTCAAAGCTTGCCATGTCAATGAAATCGAATCCAAAAACTTTATCATCACGTCCACCATTTTTATGTTCTTGTATTGAATATTTCATCAAGGCTCGATCCTCAATGGACCAATGCTTATGGTTGGGGGTTAACATTTTTATTGGAATTGGTTTGAAAGGGGATATACTCTATTGATTCTGAGGGTCTTCATCTTCTTCAATAGAATCATTTGTAGATTGAGAGGATCCCAACAGGGCTGCAGAGCTACTTGATGGGATGGATCTTCTAGACTGGAGAAGAGGAGATGGAGTTCCAAAAATAGTTGCATTATTTTAAATTAATTCAAAGTTTTCAATTATGATAGCCCTACAATTTGAAAAAGTGGTACATTTAGCAAGAGCATGTAGGGGGGGGAAAATGAAGAAATTTTTTTTGGAAAAGAGTTGACATACGTGAAATTATTGAACATCTTCAAAGTATATTGTTTTAGTAGGACAATAGAACCTTTGACTAAAGCCTCCTCCAAAACAAGACCATTGAAGTGATCAGGAAGTAAAGCATGATGTGTGTGTGATCCATCAGACAATTGAACATGGTATTTGACAAGTGTAGAATGAGCCTGTTGAATGGAGTCAATAGATACAACTTGCAAAACAGGGCTCAAACCAGATATGCCTACAATAATATCTATAATGGAATTTGTAGTTAAAGTCTCCATTTTTTAGTTTGGATTTAGTGTAGTAAATGTGCCTACAAGCATGTGGAAGTATGAAAATTAGGCTTTCAAAATATTTGATGTTGTGAGCAATAAGTGTGGGAGCAAATGGAAATATGCTAATTTGGAAATGCTTTGAATGTAAATTTACCCCATTAGTGGTATTCTTTAAAAGGAATGAGACACTATACTATTTCACAATGGTGATCACAATTGATCGAAGGAGAATAGCAATGTTGAAGAAGATAATAGGAAATGGAAACACACCTATTGTGAAAAATTATATTGTAGGGAAAACAAGGTTTGAAAGTCTTCTAGATAACACTTGTTTAATTCTTAAAAAAATGAAATTAAAGAGCATGCTATGTATTGTATCTATTAAAATGGGTGGAGTATAAAAAAATTATAATGTTGAAACCATAAATTGTAGACTAGTTTGTTCTTGTCAAAAATTATAAGATCGGTAAATAGAACTTCAAGAATCAAGATGATCAAAGATAGCAAAGTGGAGGTAAATTTAGTGATAAAGAAGAAATAAATAATTAGTTATTTTAATCTTTCACCAACAATATGCAAACAAAAACTTTCAAATAAATATTTTTTTCAAGGATTGTATATTTATAAAAGTAGATATCATGTCAAATTTGTTAGAAACTAACAATACATGCATTATATCTTTTAAGAAATTAACCTCTAATCAAAATTAATTATACAATGTATGTTTAAAAAGGAAACTTGCAAAAGTAAAAGTCTGTACAATAACATTGAAGAAGAAATAAGCAAATACTGACAAGATATAGAGAGGTGGAGAGAGAAAAAAAAACTAAACTTCTATAATAACATTATTATTACAAATACATATTTTTTTCTAATTGATCTGTCTAAGGTGATGCATAGCTGAAGATGGTGGAATATAGTTAAGGTAAAAAAATAGTGATAAAGAAGCAATAATGAATTGGGAAACATACCTATAGAAAGCACTTGTATATGTACTTCTCAAAAGGATTGCGTGTATTGAAAAAAAATTGTTCCTGTGGATATAAGGAGTATAAAAGGTGGTGAGCACAATTGGATGGGATGACGAACAACTCAGATGTTCACTACAAATAAAGTGCCATTTTAAATGCAAACATAATGACATTATAACATCAATAAGGTTTGAACTTTGGAGTTAAGAATGGGTGTATCTTTTCTTGTAAAATCTTTACAACTACAAAAAAAGGATCACATTTCATTTATTGTTTTACAGCATTTGACAACTTATATGTGAAAAGGTTGTAAATATATAAGCTTACTCAAAAAGAGAAAGCATAGTTTATTTATTTTTTAATTGTATTCTTAATTACAATTATGTGTGCAAAAATTTAGAATGCTACATAGATGGTATTCGATGCCATAAAGTGTAGAATAATGCAATAAACTGTACAAGCAAATTTATTAGAGATAAGTATGAATACTATTGCATATGTATAACACCATGTATAAGTAAGGCATTTATATCGTTAATAAGTGGCATAATTGCATTTCAATATAGAATGTGAGTTACATCAAACTTCTAAGAAACTTGAGGAATGTTTTCTAATAGCAAGGGACATAGCCTTTTTTTTTGTGCTAGGACAATACTATTTAATTTATGAGTTTCATACAAAAAACTAGGAAAGTAGTCATAGTTGGGAGTGCCCGTAATCGCTTTAAAAAATTGCACTATATACACATTTGAAGAACAAAGGCTTCAAGCATTGTTTATGTAGTTCTCAAAAGCACATTTAATGTATTGAGCACCACCCATCCCGTACACATCATCAGCATGCATCTCTCAAAGAAATGTACAAAATGCGGCCAACATATCACAAATTGAGTGGAATTCCTACAATGTTCCTTCCATTGCCTCCACCTCAAATCCCTAAACACTGTGTAAATTTCAAACAACTATTTGTATTTTGCACAAATTATCAAAGCAATTAAAGCTGATTTCATTTGATAGATCTACAATGTTTGTACAAGATCCATCCCAATTGGTTGAAGGAGGAGAACCAAATGGAATATTGGGGGAGCTATCACTATCTGATACTTCAATGATATCGGTCTGAGGACAATTAGGTGTCATTCCTGGATGTAGTAAATTAAAGAATAGCACCTATTGTTAAATAATTTCATAATATATAATCAAAACAACTTTTATTAATTGAAGAAGGCATAAATAGGAAAAGAAAGTAGCTTTTACACCAAATATTGAATATAAAATGGTAAAATTCAGGATTGAATATGAAATGGTAAAAGTTAGCGATTGAAAACATAAGCAATATGTATGATTAAAGTGGCATTATGTAATCAAAACAACCTCAAGGATTGAAGGAAGCAATGAAAGAGTACTTTTACTACTAAAATCTTATGATGCTAATAATGAATTGTCTTTGGATTGGAGTAGCAATTGTATTATGCAATCAAAGGTGCTTCTTAGCAATTGAAGGTAGCGTTAAACAAAAGTTTCATAGTGAAGTAAATAAGAAAGTAAATATTGAACAATAGAAAATAAATATATAATTTACAACAACAATATATATAAATTTAAGTAAAGACTTATATAAAAATAATTCAATTTGTACTATATAATAAAATATAATAATAAATTTGAGTTAAAAACTTATAAATAATTAAAAAAAAAAAATTATATAATCATATATAATAATTAAATAATTAAATAAAATTTTACGTTAAACTTAAATTTTGAAAATTGCTTTAGATTTCAATATTTATTTGATTGTATTATGTGATTCACTTTTAGTATTAATGATTTACTGGATTGTAATGTAATGATATTAAAATGCTCTTTAAATCCACTCCCAAAAAATATAATAATAAATTTTTATACCAAAAATATTATTAATCTTAGAGTAATCATATACTCAAAACATATTAAATAATAAAATTATAAGTTTTTTTTAATGTGTAGTATCATTATCTCCTCTTTGTCACCCTACGCATGCACCACTTAGTTTATGGATTATTTAAAAGTGATCTTAAAACATTTAAAACAATCTCCCCTATGTAATATTCTAATCTCAAAAAAATCAAATTCTTATTTAAAATTAAATTAAATATATCATTAAAAAATGGGAGACTTCAACATTAAAACATTTCTTAATAAGATATCCAAACAATTAACATTTCGTACCTTTATATAAATGTAACTAACTATACAATTCCAAACAACAATAATTTCTATTGATTTTAATCTTAAATCATATAGACTAACAATATATATAAATTTAAATAAAGACTTATATAAAATAAATTCAATTTGTACTATATAATAAAATATAATAGTAAATTTGAGCTAAAAACTTATAAATAATAAAAATATATATAATATAATCATATATAATAATAAACTTGAAACTGCAAAGAACCCCTATAAGATTTTATACATCTATTTTTCAAACAGTGTAAAAAATACCGAATTGGTGATCTAATTATCTTATCATTGCAATGTCTTTAAGTGTAAAAGTTACCCAATTGGTGAAAATACATACATGTAAAACTTACCTTAATCGAAGCAAATTTAAATGATTCTATATTTTTCTATATTCTTGAGAAAAATAAAGAGCATTCACAAAGAATAACAAGCAAATAAAGAGCAGTTACAAACTGCTACGAGAAACTGTAGCAAAATGGAAGCATTACAACACAGATAACTGTACAAACAACCAGAATTCAAAAAAAGCAAAAAATATATACACAGCAGCAACTTACAAAAGTTTCAATAAGCTGGAAAATTAAATCAAATAGCGAAAAAATTAAGTTTCATTATGGAGAATCTCTAAATGAGATATTTTTGGTATGAGTGATTTATTCACCTTTGTTTACAGGGAAAAATAAGCGTTAATATACCCTAATTTGTAAACAGACTTATGAAAAATAAAAGTGAAAAAGAAAATTAAATCTGTTAAGTTACTTGTAAAGCAACGCGATTGAAGCCTTGGGTGCAAATGAAGGTAGCTATGGCTGGAATGCCATAGTAAGAATAAATAAGACCATACATATTAAATAATGTAAAATTCAAAATAGCAGTGCAACATTCTAAAACAAAATAACAAAACAAATAGCAACGACTGATGCTTCCACAAGTCATATTAGTAATCATGTTTCTAGATATACCTATGTACCTATGTTGTAGGAACATGATGTTTCAACAGACCATGCTAGTATTTGTACTAACACAGTAAGAAATGTGATGTTCCAACAGTCCATGCTGGAATGTGTATAAAAATACAAATCTTAAATAATATGGTCTATAAATTTAAAATATTGTCAGAAAAAGTAGAGAATTATGTTTTTAAACAAAGAGAAAGAAATGTCAGAAAATGTAGAAAATTATGATTGCTTCCAGCAAGGAATGCACCACGTGTATGCTTGTTGGCAAAATAGTGTGTTTTAGTAATATACAATGAAGACGTTCATTAGCAGTAGACACTATCATATATATAACAAATCCATTCAATGACACCCTATTTGTTCTTTTTGAAGTCTTTGCAAACACACAACATCCAACTAATTACATCAAACAACTATTGTGAGGGAATAAATTACATCTATATAAATAATTTAAGATTAATATATGTAAATAAAGAATATTAAATAATTTATTTTAGATTTTAATTGTGACACTTGATTTTTAATTAAACTTTAATGTTCGATTTGAGATGAGTAATAAGATCCACAACATCCAAAATTGTGTATGAATCCAAGTTAAAAGACAAATATCAATTTGCATGCAAAGCTATCAAGTAACACAATGGTGGTGAGAGAAGTGAGGGAGGCAAATCTAAAAAAAAAAATATTACTCATAGGTGACATATCAAGTAACACAATAAGTTATCAAATACAAAAAGTGCTTATTTGCATACCCACTCTACCTTTTGATGGTGCAAGTGTTGGTATACATAGGGAATAAAAAGACAAACCACATACATTTCTACCCTCAAAACAAACAATAGAGCGGAAAATCAAATTTCGTAATCATGAATGTGTCCAATTATAAGGCTTGATTCTCATTAATAGCTCCAGAAACTCACACTTGTCAGATGTGGTGGCTACATAAAACATTTTCACTGCCATTTCTTAAATTATTTTCCACAGCTTACTTATTGCATAGATTTTGTGGTAAAGAAAGCTCACAAAGACATTGTAGGAGCAAGAAATATACCAAACAACACAGAAGAGGTTGACTATGAGTGAAATAGCGTACAAAGCCCCTATGGGTAGGGGAACAAATCCTCAGAAGAACAATCACCAGCGCTTTTTTTTCTAGCCTTGGCATTGCAAGTTAATATATAACGTACCATCTTTATCATCTATTATTTTTTTCCAAGTTTCAATTTGTTTTCATCTTTTTTAGATCGATGTAGGTTTGAGATGGATATTCAGGGCATAGAGTGTTGAATCTTCCTTCTCAATTGCAATATTTTGGCAACTCAAGGAAGGAAGGTAAAGTCTTGTTTATAGTCCACAATGTTTAGACCATTTTTGGTCTACTCTAAGTGTGCTCTATCAAGATTTACCCTTTAATATTAGCTGAATCTTGAGTCCGTATCAAAGAAAAAGATGATTAAATCAATCTCAATCATTCATCATTTGTTGCCATTTTTTTGGCTGCTTTTCACTAGTTATTTATTATTTTCCCCATACTCTTTTTCGCCATACTTAACTGTGTAGGATAAAGGGTTCCCTAATGTTAAAACCTAAATGTGCTCATTATTAGGATCTTGGTCATGATTTTCATTTTAATAAACATACTCTAAAACCCCCCTTGAAACCTTATTTTTGTTGGAAAATATGCCTCAAGTTGCTGGCTTGAACCTCTGTTAAAGACTTGGCATTTTTTGCCCTTCATTTGGTCTTCATTGTCGGCCTATCATCTAAAACTTGAACCTTGAAACTTAAGTCGTAGGGTTCTAAAAGTTTGTAAATGGGAAATATCATGCGGATTGCAGGAGATCATTGTTTTCTCTAACCTTGTAACCTTGTCGTGAAGTTCTGGAAAGTCCTAACTATCGGCTAGAGGTTGTGAAGTTAATTTTTTTTCCCGACAAGGCGATCTTCTTTGTTGTAGTGGCATCTTGGAGTTTCCTAACCAATGGTGGAAGTTGTAAAGTTTATGGTTTCTCCGACTGGGTGACAAGTCGATGGATGGTGACATTAGTTGTATGATAGTGACATGGATGTTGCGTGGATGGTGGGGACCACAAGGAACAACCAATAGTTTGGTGTGATTTTCAATAGCGATGGGTCACGAGTGATGTGTCAACACATGGCACGATTTAATTTGTTTATTTTACATCACTGTTGTAAATCAACAATCATTGGTTGAAAGCTTTATTTCTTGTTAGTGATATGTGCCCATTTACTGTACGATATGACTCGGGGGTTGATAGAATGTGAATATAGTAATATTCCTTGTAACCAAAATTTAATGTTGGGTGGCACGATGTGTGCTACTGGTGATATGTGCGGCCCGAGATGGAGGAAGCTTGTCAGTGAAGGAATAGAAAAATTAAATGAAACCCTAATGGTTGTTAGTTGGTTGTTAGAATTCATTGTATGCTTTTACGAGCACTGAAATAGTAAGTGTGAGTAACGAACCATAGTCTATGATTAGAGGTTGACCAAGGGGATGTTGTTGTGAGTTAACATCTAAGAGTGAAGACTGTAACTCTATATGTAATCGATTTACTATAATACAAAGTGACTTTACTTGGTGTGGTGGTTTTTTCTCCCTTGAGGGTTTTTCCACATATATTTGGTGTTATCTTTGTGTGTCTAATTTATTTTTTCTCTCCTTTTTATTCTATGAATGTGCATCTCAAATGTATGTAAATTGTTAAATGAGTATTCTTTTGCACTTCTCTCCTGAGTATTTTTCATTAGGAAGGCATTTTTGCACCTCTTCTTTCCTTATGAGTGGTATCATAGCCTAGCCAATTGTGTTATCCTTGTGATTAGGGCTGGTTTTTTGTGCTAATCTTGTTCACTGGGAGTCTTGCAAAGGGAGAATCGATTATTTTTTTTATAGTTTGAGATGGAAAGTACATCAAGCAAACTAGAAATTGCAAAATTTAATGGTGGAAATTTTGAGTTGTGGAAACTCAAAATGGAAGACTTGTTAGTGGATACAGACCTCTGGATTGTTGTGTCTAGAACTATGCCACAAAGTATGAAGCAAGAAGATTCGGACCTCACAGATAGAAAAGCTAGAGGGTTGATAAGACTTTGTCTAGCTGATTCTGTACTCCTAAATTTCCATGAGGAGAAGATTGCATCTTCATTATGGAAGAAACTTGGTGACATTTATTATGGAAAGTCTTTGGTGAATAAGTTATTCCTGAGGAAGACGTTGTACTCCTTGAATATGGAAGAAGGTGCATCTGTAGCAGACCATCTAAATCAATTTAATATGATTGTTGCTCAGTTGGCGTCTGTGGGTGTGAAGATAGAGGAGAAGGATCGTTTTATGCTTCTGTTATGCTCCTTACCCGACACTTGGGACCATCTGGTAATGGCTATTGGAAGTACAACTACTTTCAAGATGGAAGACGTGGTTGCCTCGTTGTTGTTAGAAGAAATGTGGAGGAAGTCTTCTGAGATGGCCAAGGAGGCTCTTGTTGTATTGGGTAGATCAAAGGAGAGAGGTAAGAAGAAGGACAATAAGTCTAAATCCAAATCTGAAGGGAGATCAAAGTCTCCTGGTAAGAAGTCCAAGGTGAAATGCTAGAATTGTGGGCAGTCTAGTCATATCCGAAAGGATTGTAAAGAGGAGAAAAATAAGAAGAAGAATAACTCTTCGGACAATGACTCTTCTCAGAGTGATGCAAATACCTTCATTGCATCCTTGGTGACTTAGGCATTAGATGATGTCTAGTTGATTGACTCAGGTGCATCTTTTCACATGACATCTCATAGAGAGTGATTCACTAAGTATGAAAAATATGTTGGTGGAAAGGTGTACCTGGAAATTGATTCAACTCTAGAAATTGTTGGTCATGGAAGAATCAAAATCCAATTCTCGGACAGAAGAATCAAAGGGGTTGGTGATGTACTACATATACCAAGTTTGGATTGTAACCTTCTTTTGGTGAGTAAGCTAAAATATGTTGGTTTTGCAAGTTTATTTCTCGAGTGGAGGTTGTAAGATGACTAGAGGCGCAATGGTGTTGGATAAGGGTGTATGCATAGGCACTTTATACAAGCGAGATGCACATCCTATTCAATGTAACAACATCTCTGTAAAATCAAGCAAAGTTGCTCATGTAGAGAAGTAGAATGAAGCTCCTCTGGGTAAAAATTCCTTCAAGGTGAAACTCCCAATAGAGAAGATCGTGTTGTGGCATCATAGACTCGGTCACATAGGTGAGAAAGATTTAAAAACCTTGAAAAATAAAAATCTGTTTGAAGGGCTTGTTACAGGGCTTGTTGATTGTAACCTTGAGTTTGATTTTTGCAAACACTGTGTTTATGGAAAGAAACATCATGTTTCATTTTATTCGAGTCCTCATAAATCTTCTAGTGTACTGGATTATGTTCATTCTAATGTATTTTTTCCAATGAATGTTCCTTCATTATCGAAGTCTAGATATTATGTTTCTTTTATTGATGATTATTCGAGAAGGGCATTTGTGTATTTTATGAAGAGTAAATCAAAAGTGTTCAGTCAGTTAACGATTTTAAAAACTTGGTATAAAATCACACTAGAAGGAAGATCAAGTGCTTGAGGATGAATAATGGCGATGAGTTATATTCTACATATTTTGAAAGGTACTGCAAAGACCATGGAATTAAAAGACATAAGACTACGTCTTTTACTCCACAATAGAATGGAGTTGCTGAAAGGTTAAATAGGATGCTAATGGAAAGAATGAGAAGTATGTTGAGTGGTGCTGGTCTAGAGCAGAAGTTCTAGGTTGAGGCTATGGCTACAACATGTTACTTGGTAAATCATTGACCTTGTTTAGTTCTTATTGACAAAACACCTTTGGAAGCATGGTCTGGTAAGAAGCCCTCTCTGAGACATATTCATGTCTTTGGCTGCGAGGCATATGCATATGTGTCGAATGAGAAAAGATCAAAGTTGGAGAGCAAGGTTGTTAAATGTATCTTCATTGGCTATGGTGTTGGTGTGAAAGGATACAAGATTTGGAATCCTATTACTAAGAATTTTTTGTATAGCAGAAGTGTAATCTTTCATGAGTTGAATCCTTCAATAGTTGATCTACAGTTAGAGATAGATAAAAAGGCAAAGAAGAATGATGTAGTTGAAATTCCTCGAACTCAAGATAAAGAGGAACTACATGGTGTACCTGAAACTGAGAAGAGTTATAGCAACTCTGAGAGTTTTGAAGAAGAAGAACCACAACCTCAACCTCAACCTGTGAGGAGGTCTACACGTGAAAAGCATCAACCTAATAGGTGTGGATTTTCCATGTTGGATTTGAACTATGCCTATGCTTTGATTACTAGCACTGATGAGCCTAGGACTGTGAAAGAGGCAATTAATATGTCTGACTCAAATTCCTAGTTGGAAGCCATGAATGAAGAAATGGCATCATTGAAGAAGAATGAAACCTTGGATTTGGTACCTTTTCCTGAAGGGCGAAAGTGTGTTGGTTGTAAATGGGTATTTAAGAAGAAGACTAGTCTAGATGGTAGTGTTGAAAATTATAAAGCTCGATTGGTCGCAAAAGGTTATTCCCATGTGGAGGGAATTGGTTATAGAGAAATATTTTCTCCTATAGCTAAACTGACATCTATCAGATTTCTTTTGTCACTTGCAACAGCGTATGACTTAGAGATCAAATAGATGGCTATGAAGACAATGTTTCTCCATGGAGAGATGGAAGAAGAAATTTATATGTCCCAACCTGAGCACTTCATTAAAAAAGGTAAAGAAAGCCTAGTTTTCAAGTTAAACAAATCCCTGTATGGTTTGAAGCAATCACCTAGAATGTGGTACCAAAAGTTTGGCATGTTTTTGTTGTCATTGGGATTTGAAAGATCAAAATATGATCATTGTGTCTATTAAAAAGTTGAAAATGATCGTGTGCTTATTAGTACCCTGTATGTGGATGATATGTTGTTCTTAGGAAATAGTAAGACTATGATTTTTGATCTTAAATCTCAATTATCTGCAAAGTTTGAAATGAAAGATCTTGGTGCAGCAAGGTATATTCTGGGGATGGAAATAAAAAGGGATAGAGGAAGTAGAAAGCTTTGGCTCAACCAAAGTAAGTATATCAACACTATCCTAGAGATATATGGGATGACTGATTGCAAGCAACTAGTTGTTCCAGTGTTGTAGGGAATGAAGCTATCTGTTGAAGACAGTCTAAAGTCTCCTACCCAGATGGAGGACATGACCAGGCTGTCATATCCAAGTGTTGTTGGAAGTTTAATGTATGCAATGGTTTGTACAAGGCTAGACATTTCCCAAGCAATGGGAGTTCTTAGTCAGTTTATGGCTATTCCGAGAATGCTGCATTGGGATGTTGTGAAGAGGGTTTTCAGATATTTGAAGGGTACCTCAAAGTTTATTTTGTTCTTTCATGGCAGCTAAGTTGGATCACAAAGATCTCTTTGCATTAGTGGTTATGTGGATTCTAATTGGGTAGGGGACATTGGCAGCAAAAGATCCACTAGTGGATACATCTTCATGTTATTTGGTGGAGCAATGAGTTGGATGAGCAAGCAACAGGTTGTAGTTGCTTTATCTACTACTGAGGTAGAATACATGGCAGCAACACACGCTTGCAAAGAAGTTGTTTGGCTTAGGTTTTTATGTTTAGATATCAGGTTTAATGCAAGGAAGATTACAATTTGTTGTGACAGTCAGAGTGATTTGTTTGGTGAAAAATCCCACTTTCCATGCCAGGATGAAGCACATAGATGTATAGTATCATTTCATTTGTGATATGGTGGAAGATGGAAAGGTTAAATTGGAGAAGGTGGATACTTTGGAGAATGTCGCTAATGCATTGACAAATCTCGTGAGCACAGACAAGTTCATGTGGTGTGTTAGTTTGATGGGCATTGGGGCCTATAACCATCATTAAATTTGAGTTTGGGGAAGCCAGTAAGTCTTCATCAAGTGGGAGCTTGTTGGAAAATGTGCCTCAACTTGCTAGCTTGAACCTCTGTTAAAGACTTGACAGTTTTTCCCCTTTGTTTGGTCTTCATTTTCAGCCTATCATCCAAAACTTGAACCTTGAAACTTAAGTCACAAGGTTCTAAAAGTTTGTAACTGGGCAATATCATGCGGATTGCAGGATCGTTGTTTTCTCTAACCTTGTAACCATGTCGCAGAGTTATGGAAAATCCTAACTATCGACTAAAGGTTGTGAATTTAAAGTTTTTCCCGACAAGGTGATCTTCTTTGTTGTCATGGCATCTTGGAGTTTCCTAACCAATGGTGGAGGTTGTAAAGTTTATGGTTTCTCCAACTGGGTGACAAGTCGATGGATGGTGGGACTGGTCTGCATGGATGGTGACGTCAGTTGTATGACAGTAACATGGATGTTGCATGGCTGGTGGGGACCACAAGGAACAACCAATAGTTTGGTGTGATTGTCAATAGCGGTGGACAAGTGATGTGTCGACACATGGCACAATTTCATTTGTTGATTTTACATCACTGTTGTAAATCAACAATCATTGGCCGAAAGCTTTATTCCATGTTAGCAATATGTTTTCATTTATTGCATGATCTGACTCAGGGGTTGATTGAATGTGAATATAGTAATATTCTCTATAACTGAAATTTAATGTTAGGCGGCACGATGCGTGTTGCTAGCAATATGTGTAGCCTAAGATGGAGGAAGCTTGTCAGCGAAGGAAGAGAAAAAATAAATGAAACCCTAATGGTTGTTAGTTGGTTGTTAGAATTCATTGTATGCTTTTACGAGCATTGAAATAGTAAGTGTGGGTAACGAACTATAGTTTGCGATTAGAGGTCAACCAAGGGGATGTTGTTGTGAGTTAACATCTGAGAGTGAATTATGTAACTCTATATGTAATTGATTTACTGTAATACAAAGTGACTTTACTTGGCGTGGTGGTTTATCTCCTGTAAGTTTTTTCCCACGTGTATCCGGTGTTATCTCTATGTGTGTAATTTATTTTGTCTCTCCTTTTTTTTCTATGAATGTGCATCTCAAATGTATGGAAATTGTTAAATGGGTTTTTTTTTGTACTTCTCTCCTGAGGATTTTGCATTAGGAAGGCATTTTCCGCACCTCTGCTTTCCTTACAATTTTTAGGCTACAACTCATCAAATTGGAGAAGTGAAAGGTCAATAAACCAATAGTGGTGGGGAAAGCAGTAAAAAACCAGTGAAAATCTCACTCACAAAGGCATAAAGTGAAGGAAAACTAGAAAGCCTCTAGCAATGAGGTTAGGGGAAATTGCCATGGAATTTGACCCTCCAAATGGTGTCATGTACCTAGTTTTCCTTACCAACCTACTCTTGTACTTTTCCATCAACAAGGATTGATAAAATGCTATAGCCCTTTAAAATATTCTAATTTGTAGTTCACCAGCTAAGTAAGAGGTAAGTAAACATATCATTCTTTAGAATTAATTACAAGACTGGCCCAAAACTTGCAAGAGCTAGAAAGTCTCAAAATGAGGTTGTAGGACTTGGGAATCAAGTAGCAATAAGTCTAAATTCTTGGAATACTATCTTAAACTTCCAAAACATGATTCATTAATTAAGCAAAAGCTTTTAAAAACCGCTATTCAAACAGCATAAAGTGGCTATAAACATATTAGTGGTTTGATTCTTGCACTCTATAGCCTTAGCATATGAAGGTTTGGGTTGACTCTTGGAGCTTGCCAAGGCAAAATTCTTCTTTCTAGTGGATGTTTCCAAAGTTAAATCTTTTCCTCTTCTGGGTTGCAAAGCTTTCTAGCTTGAAATCTTGTTAAAACTAAATTTGCTTGAGCACTAGAGAACTCAAGGAGGCCACAAAGCAAGGAGACTTTGAATATTGTAGAAAGAGTTCCTCACTTCTAAGTGATCCGATTTAAAGATAATTCGTCATCTAACAAATTGGTGGAGATGGATTATATACATAGGAAATTCCTGATCTACAATACACATGATTACATTTGGTTTTACAAAGATCCCAAGAGAAGGAGTAGAAAGGAGAAATTAGTTGTCTAGTGACATATGAATCTGTGTGTGTTCATACAGATGAAATTGCAAAGGTTAACGTAGCCTACAAATATGAAAAAATTGCGACAATGGTTAACAATTAACAGAGGAAAAACTATTTTTTTGAGTAATTTATGATGAAATTTCAAAACTCAGGATATTTAATTAATAGTTATAGGATATAAGATGGAATCATATTGACATTGAGAATGTAAAGAACAAGTGAGAAAACGACTATAAGCGAAATTATGAAAGTAGATACTAATTTCCTTCAAATTTCCAATTTGTTCTTCTGTAATCCTTCTTTTGAACTAGCATTGTGCAACTGTTATTCTTCGTAAATGTAGCAGATTGGTAGCATTTTTATTCTTAAAAGAAAAGGTCTATTTGTAGAAGAAAGGAGGCGGTAAAAATGGTAATACAATTAAATATCTAATTATTACTTGTAGGTTGATAAAATAATCTCAGCCTTGAGGTTTGGTGCATGTATAATTGAGTAAAATATCATCGTAATACGATAAGCGGACCTGATCCATTATGATACGATAACACGTCATAAAAGGACTCATAGTTAGCGGTGTAAAGCTATGGAGATGTAAAAATATCCTATACAAAATAGTTGGTACAATTTTTATCCATGTGAATGATCCTTTTATTTTTAAAAATAATCTACCACTTAATCAAAATAAATTTAAAAAATAATCCATTCATATTTCCAAATATATATATTTTGTTATTTGCTTTGTCTAAATTGCTGAAATAAATTTTAATTTATAAATTTCTTATATTTCTTGATATATAGCTTATCACTCTTGTATATAAACATATTCTTAATCCAATAGTTTATATATATATCCCTAATTTATTATTAGTTTATTCTTAGCTAATTTATTCTAGAGGATAACATCTACTTACAAACCATTTATATCTGGGAGAATGTTACTCGGCACAACAAATAGTATTGTGACGGATAATTTGTGCCACCTAAAACTTGTCCTGCACTAGAAACGGCTTCTCGGGAGCTTTAAAATCTTGAAATCTAGATATTATTATTAAAAGAGGCGTTAAAAGAAAAGTAGGTGTGAACCTAAAAACTTACCCAAGGGAAAAATGTGTGGCATGCTCAAAACCCGAGAATGATAAAGATAACAGTCTTACTAGAACGAGCTGGAGAGGTGGCAATCAATGGAAACAATTAAAAGATTGTGTCAACTTTTGGAAGCTTCTCCCACGTCTATTGTATTTTATTTAATTTTTATTTAAATGCATTTAACTTTTTCCCAAGAAGATGATCGACGGCTCTGTGCATTTCAATCATTGGCCAGCTAGTGTGGAGATGGGTCAACCATAGATTTCAAATTTTAGGTTGATCTCTCTCAAATTGGATACACCTTCGATGTAAATTATTGTTTTATTTTCCAGCAGTCTCTTTTTCTGTGCCCAATATCTCCTTGTCACATGCATTCTTGACCATTGATGTTATTTTTCTAAATCAAATCTCAACCCTTCATTTCAAATTTTACCCTAATGTTTCCCTAACCCTAATTGTTTGTTACGTCACATTTAATTTCAGCCTTTGATCTTAGGGAATCTCTCATCTAACAATCTTGGCCATTCATCTAAAATTGACTTTTCTATAAAAAAGGAATTTTTTACCTCATTTGTCACACTTTATATCTCTTGACTTCATACTTGACTATTTTATACTTCAGACTTTAGGCTTGCTTCATACTTGCATACTTGCAAATTACAACAATAGTAGAATCCTTCAATATTTGCTTAGGGATTGTCATAGGTCAATAGTTGCTCAAAAAATCTAAGGGAAAAAATCATTTTGCAGCAAACGGAAAAGGCCAATGAAGGTCAATCAAGGAGGGCATGAAGACTTTTGGTGAGATTGTTCTTTGTTTTACGCATTTTTACTCCATTGTACTTCATTGTTTAGCTAGGGTTTTGTTTATGCATTTGATTTCATGCTAACCTAACTTTTTTCCTTAGTTGCATTGGTGAACCCGACGCCAAAAACACAACTTTTTTCATATTTCCATATGGTTTTTCATCATTTTTGTAGGTACAGGTACAGAGCAGCTCAACTAAAAATTTATGAGCCACATTTGATGTGTCGCGATGCATCTACAATACCGAGCTGCATTTGATAGCACAAGCAACGCATTCACCCTGTTGCAATGCATATACTAGCCTAAATGACACATATATTGTTGCAATACATATGACAGACATAACAACAAATTTTCCTGGTAAAATTTTGCTTTCGATTTTTGACAATATTTTCTAGATTTCTCTTTTTAGTTTAGTAGATTAGGGATTTTTTGGTTTCTAATCTATTGTTCGTAGCATGTGGAAAGCTGGAAGGAGATGCTAACCTTTGTTTGTTGATGATTTTATAACTCTTTTACTATCCTAAAGCAAACAAACAAACATTCACAAACAACTTGCATTTACATTTCATAGCTTAAAATGAACATGCATTTACTCATGGGATTAAAATAAACACAACTTGGATTGAAACTCATCAAGGATAAAATTTACATGAATTTTCATGGCATTGGCTTAAAAATAACCCTTGCTTGTCTCACATTAAGTCGGGTTAAAATGAACAATTGTTTTGTGTGTCTTGTGGTGTAGTGATAGTTTCTTAGTGTGTATGCAATTCTCTTGTGCCTTGCTACGATCTAGAGAAAAAAAAACACTTAGAGGTTGTTACTTTACCACCCCCACATTTCAATTTGGGAATTAAAATGAACAAGTGTTTTTATATTTGCATAACCTTGATTCAATAATAAAAGTATCCTCTCCCCTTGCGCACTTATGCAATCCTGGGTGCAAGAGAAATTGTTATTAATGCTAGGAATTGGGCCTTCCTTGGTGGGAAAAAGTACTCACCCCAAGGTGACTCAAACTGGAAATGATGCTAGAAGCCAAGCTACTCCCAACTGGTATACAAATGTGAATGCTAATGGAAAACTTAGCATTACAAGTGCAGATGTGTCACGCAGACAAGTGATTCCCTCAGTACCCGTGTGGTGCGTTAAAACCTATAGAGTGTAACCTCTTCAGGATGGGAGTCCTACTTATCGGAGCTAATCTTGCCTCATGTGTGGCCACCTGAATGGGTACCCTTACTAAAAACCATTTGTGTAGTTTCCAAAATCCCTTTCTATTCATTGGTGCAATAACAGTCATTGCCAAGCCATCCCACATTCTCGTAGTTCTTAGTAGAGATGAAGAGTTTTTCATGGGAGATTCATGAGAACTCGAAGCTTGGTTGACCCAGAGAAGTGAGTGTCATGGAGGGGAGCTAGTGTAGCCAAGCTTCTAAGTCACCCGCTAAGAATAAGTGTGGCTAGAGAAATCCAAGTGGGAATCTAGTGAATATAGTCCTTTCCATCCATAGTGTTGTACTTGTCATCAATGTGCTTGTTTTCAACATTCAAAGACAAAATCATGTGTTTTCCAAGTGTTTTCTAAATCAATGAATACATAAACATGCTACACAAATCTGGAAAAAAAACATTCAAACTAAAACAATCTCAAAAATCTTCCAAAATAGCAAGGAAACCAGACTTTAGACTTTGTCCAATGCATCTGAGACTCTATGCAATGCATTTGACCTACTAAACTATACTTTACAAATAGAAAAATACATCTTCCTTCTCTAAAATGCATTTGCTTCATACAACAACATAATTGACCTTTCTAAACTGCATCTACAATCTGAAACCATTCATCTGACTATACTACAATGCATGTGTCACACTGAACAACACATTTGACCTGGCGAACCACAACTACAGTTTGAAACCACACATCTACTGAAGCTGCAACGCATTTGAGATTTTGTAAAGCATTTCATACCTGAAAGGACACATTTTCTTGTCATTTAGGAAAACCACTGTCACTGTCCAAACCTGAGACCAAACATTTTCAATCTATCTCTAAACATCTTTTCTCAATAGTCTTTGTCCAAAAACAAGAAAAGGATTTTCTCAAATCATCCATCCTTGCACTTTTAGTTTGCATTACCATAGGTTCACCTTTGCAAATTTTTAGTTGCATCTTAGGATTCACCCTCATCTTCCAACATTAATAAACTCTTAGGTCCTCATTTTTGCAGACTTTAGAATAGGAAAACTTTCCATACTTTGTGAAAACTTTTCCTTCAAAAGTAGATTATCATTGGACTAATTCAAAATCAATCCTTCAGTCTTTTTCCTTTTTTGAGATATTTCTAACTCATAAGTCTAGTTAGGAAACCTCACTTTGTCACCTTGTCATTTCAATTAGTCCCACAAACAGTCCTTTGATAATCCAAATTGAGACATTGACTAGGCTTTGAGTGGTTAACAAACCTTTCATAAAAGTCTACCAAAATTGATTACACCTTAGACCTTTGCATTTGCATTGTCATACCTTAAAACATTTTAGTCTTCTACCATTCACTTTGGTCCTCATTGTCACTTTGCATTTGGAATCCCCTTTAGACAACATTGCTACTATTGCATTCCTTATTTCAAAAATCCAAAAAACATAGTGTCATATCATTCCCATTCCTATATTTAGTTATCTTTCATACTCCCTCATTTGAGTAAATCCTTATATTGTTGAGACTAGGTTACAAAGAAAGAGAAGACAAATGGACCCCTTTGGACAAGGCAACAACCCCTACAAATTTTCTAATGACATGAACTTAAACACAGATATGGGGGAATCTTTCATCAACCCTTTTAGTGACATTCATGAACATGGCATCCTCATCATGCAATCCCTTTGAACCATTTATATGTAGAGATGAAAATGGACAAGTATTCATGGAAGACATAGAAGTTGCTTCCCAAAACCCCGAAGTGGCTTCCTTTGTAGAGGAATTACTCTTGAAATATTTAGAGCGGTATCTAGCCATGCTTCTACACCAAGGGGCTAAATTACCATGAGGGTTTGATATTAACACCTTAAGAGCAGCGTCTCCTGATCATACTACACAAACTAGTCAACCCCAATCAACACCACAACATAATGCAAACAATACCTCCACTAGTGCCATGACTCATAATGCCATGATTAATGCTACTTCCATTGGTACCACCACTCAAAACACTTCAAACATAGTCAACACAACATCTATTGTGGTTACATCAACCATAGCACACACCATATCCCAATCAGTCCCACAAATATCAACAATTATATGTCAAACTATTAGAGCTACATTTGGATCTTCAACCAATACAATGGGGAAAAATTCATCAAACCTTTTATTTGGATCTTCATCTAGTGCTATAGGAATGACATCATCACACCTTTTACTTGGGTCCTCAACTAATGCCATGGGAACAAACTCATCGAACCCCTTTGGGAGAAATAAAAGATAAATTACTATTCCAAGACCTCAACCAAATGTTAATACTTTGTCACAAATCAATACCAACACCAATATCCCACATGGCCACATTTACCAATTTGGACAAGGAAACCAAATAACATGGCACATGACTCCATTTGGGCATCAAAACATTCAGGGGAAACATATTCCACAAATACAATCTAACATTGCTAGAATGCACATTCCCACATACTCGTCACATATCCATACACAACAACACATCCCCATTCAAAATTCTCAATACCAACAAATTTCAACCCAAAATGCATCATACATTCCACAAAAATACATCCCAAATCATAACATGGGATCTCATGGGATACCCATTACCATCATGTGTGATGCCACAAACAACCCTATAGTGGATGCACTCATAGCTCAACATGCTACCCTCCAAAAATAGGTGGAGAACATGCAATTGTCCAATAAAAAGACCCACACATCATATGACTTATGTCCATACCCATTTGACATGAGTTTACACATGCCATAATTCCCTTCAATATATGTGGTACCTAACTTCTCCAAATATAAAGGAAAGACTAATCCCCTTGAGAACATACAAGAATTTACAACCAATTGTGTGGACGTTGCATATGAACATACTTATCTTATGAGACTCTTCCCTAGGAGTCTCGTGGGTCCCGCACTTGAATGGTTTGCTACCTTTTCCAAAGGAATAAATTCATGGGAGGAACTTGATGATAAATTTGTAGAAAATTATTCCTATAACATCAACACCGACATTACCATTTCCAATTTATGTACAATGACCTAAGAAGACACTGGCGAAACATTCATTCCATTTTTCCAAAGATGGTGGGGTCTGACAAGTTGATTTCCTATTGAGATACTAGAAAAGGAGAAGGTAAAAACGTTTTTTCAAAACCTTGTTGGCCCATTGAGATATAATTTGCAAGTTCATTGTTGTACCACTTTCATAGACCTAGTCGAAAAAGGAGTCCAACTTGAAAAAGCCCTTATTAATAAAGGAGAACTCAAATATGGCAACAAGAACACAAGCCCAAACCCACCTAATGATAAAAACAAATATTGGGTCAAAAAGAACATATCACCAATGATGGTGTTGTTGATGCTAAACTAGTAAACGCGACAGGCCCTACAATCACACTGAGGAACTCAACCCAAAAACGCTCCCTTAAACCCAAAAACACTCCCTTAACCACACCAACGCCCACAAAAAATTCCATCCAGAACAATCAAGACCAAGGACAACCACATCAAACTAGACAGTTTCCAAAAAGACACACATACACCCCCTTGGGTGTACCAATTGAGGTTGTCCTCAAGAAGCTCCTCCAAAACAATGTCATCACATTATAGGACCCTAAACCATATGACCCTGGGCAATTGAAGCCATCATGGTGGGATGAAAATGCATTATGTGATTACCATTGCATAAAAGGGCATAAAACTTCCTCTTGTAGACAATTACAAAATCTTATACAAGATCTTATTGAAAATCGTACCATTGAATTAGATGGTCAACAATTTCCTTCAAATTTGGACCATACCATTCATAAAAATCCACTACAAGATCATGGTTTCGGTAACCCCTCTACGACAGGTCCAAATAATAGCATTCGATCCAATTACACCCACACAACCTTTGACTATTCCAGTGGACCCATAATTAATCACCTTTGAACTGCTGATGAACACATCAATGCTATCACCATTAAGAAGTCTCTGAAGTGTAGTATCACCACCCGTAAAGGAAAAGTCACAATAGTTGGTCCTCCTACTCAACAGCCAAAGATCACAATACCTAGTCCCTCTGCCAAATAGTCACAACCCAAAGGACAATTAAATCTTATTGACCAATTGGGAAAAACGCCCACTCAAATCTCCATACTCGAGCTGCTACGCATCTTTCCTACACACAAATCCATACTTGATAAATCCTTATAGGAGTCTTTTGTCCCTAGCAACATTGATGTCAACCAATTTGAAGCCATGCTTGGGTACTTGACTACTCCCCATCACATCATCTTTTTGTACCTAGACTATTCCTCACTGAAACCATCGCACAACATTTGATGCATTACATATTGAAGTCTTCATCCATAAACACAAGGTTAGACAAGTCTTAGTAGATTGCAGAGTAGGATTGAATATATACTCTCTAAAATTGGTCAAAGCACTAGGCTTCTCTGATGCATGTGTGCATGCTACCAAAAGCATTGCCATAAAGGCATATTATGATGAGGAATGCTCTTCTAGGGGCATTATCACACTTCCTATTCAAGTGGGTTTCGTCATTGTAGACACAACATGTCAGGTCCTGGATCTTGAACTACCTTACAACATCTTGCTTGGTCGACCCTGGATTCATGCCTTAAATTTCATACCATACACTTACAATCAATGTTTGAAGTTTCCTTTTGATGGCACTGAAATTACCATACCTAGAGATCGTGATCCTTTCCGATATTGCACCAATTTGAGAGGTATTTTAGAACACCAAGTGCCAATTAACAATGAAGCTTTGACATCCACTTCTTCCAAATACATCGATCCATCCACACTCACCAAACCATCCACATCCACTTCTTTGACCTCCACCATACCATCTTCTACCATCATCCCAAGTGTCGACCCTAATATCAAGATCTAGGACCAAGATTGCAGAGAATACAAATTGAACATGGCCTATTATATCACTAAAATACCCAAGTCTCCAAAATCTTATGGTAGACCTTGTTTTAAAATAGATCCCAAAGAGATTTTTAAAGTTCCTCCAACAATGACTTTCACAAAATGGGGAGAACTGAACAAATAAGACATTGAAGACATATCAGTTTGGATTTACAAAGACCCAGAAGACCCATCCCCGTTACTAGTACAACAATATGGAAAAGGCTATGAAATGATGAAGGCGCAAGGCTATGATGGAACTAGTGGCCTTGGTAAAAACAAGATGGGAAGAAGGGAACCTATAATGCCTTCTGGAAGACCAAAGTATCTGGGACTAGGGTTTGAGCTAATCGAAACTAACAATCCATGTACCAATGTACTTTCAAGTGAGAGCGTGAATGTTTCTGAAAGTGTTGAGACAATTGAAGACTCCCAGACTGAGATTGAATCCCATGAGTGGGAATATGGTTCTGAATGATCCCTAAGTGATTATGAGCTTGACTAAATGTTTCGAGAACTAGGTGAGCCTTCTTTTGATGAAAGATTTATACAATAAGTTGAACTTCCTAAAGATCCTCCTAAAGTCCCATTGAAAAGAGAAGATTGGGTAAGACTCTTTTGGCCTCGTGATGATGACAAACCTACACCATCACCTGACCCTACTAGCCATGATTCTGATGCATTTTTCCCTTATATTGATCGTGATTCTAATCCATTCATCCCCTATTTTTCCAATGAGTCCAATTTTCCCAAATCTAATGAAGATGATGACTGGATGGAATCTAACTAGGACTTTGAGGACAATTTTTTCTTCACCCTTTCAGCCTCTGTTTGCATGCTTTCTACATCCTCCCCACCTTTCTCCAACACTAATGATGGTATCTCCCTTATCTACCCACAGATCATTAACTAAGATCAACAAGGCCTGCCCACTATGCACATTTTTCAAAATGACAAAGCTATTACAAAATTCATAGGACTCCATGAAAGCATGCTGATTGGGGACCATAAGGATGGATTCGCTATAGATCTAGATTTAGCAATATACTTCAGGGAGAATGTACAATATTCTAGTCACAAAAATTTGAAAAAAAAAAACAAAAGAAGACATGCCTTTAGATGAAAACCGCAAGGCACCTTTTGACGATACAAAAGTAAAAATAAAGCACATATCCTAGGGTGAAAACCTCTCTGAGGCACCCAAGGATGGAGGATTGGACTTTCTTCCTATTACATAGGAAAAATTGGTAATTCTCATTGAGGACACCATAGAAGTTAATATTGCCACACCATAGGATCCCAAAATGGTTCTCTTTACAGCATCTTTGATAGAAGAAGAAAACCCTGAATTTCAAAAGTTCTTCTCGGAATGTAAGATTAATTTTGCATTGTCCTATGCCAATATGCCAAGATTGGATCCAGCATTAGTTTTGCACCATCTGCCCTTACTGCTAGACATTAAACCAATCAAGTAAAAGTTGTGAAAGATGCACCCCCTGATTTCCTTGTTAGTCAAAGTTGAGCTCAAGAAGTTGCTAGTCATGAGGTTCATAAGATCAATAGACTATGTAGACTAGATTTCAAACCTTGTTCTTGTCACCAAGCCAAATGGTCAAATACGTATCTGTACAAACTTCCACAATCTAAACAAGGCATTCCCGAAGGATGATTTTCCACTTCCCAACATAGACATCATTTTGGATCTTACAGCAGGGTACGAGATGTTATCCCTCATGGATGGTTTCTCGGGTTACAATCAGATTCAGATCACTCCAGAAGACTAGCACAAAACAACATTTACTTGTCCCGAGGGTACATACTATTGGAATGTTATCCCTTTTGGTCTAAAGAATGCAGGTGCCACATATGAACGAGCCATGACCACAATATTTCATGACCTCATGCACACACTAATGGAAGACTACGTGGATGACCTCTTGGAAAATTCATTGACATGCAGCGATTGTCTAAAAGTACTGGATAAAAATTTTAACAGGCTAGAAGAGTACAAGGTTCGTTTGAATCCTAAGAAGTGTGTGTTTGGTGTGACTTCAGGAAAACTTTTGGGGTATATAGTTTCTCATAGAGGCATTGAAGTTAACCCCACTAAAGTCAAAGAAATATTGGACATGCCTCTGCCAAAAGGTATTAGTGAGCTAAGAACATTGCAAGGTAGACTACAATCCATCTTACGCTTCATCACACAGCTAGCAGACAAATACCAACCATTCCAATATCTTTTGTGCAAGGCAATCCCCTTTGTGTGGACTGAAAAGTGTCAAGCGACCTTCCAACAAATCAAAGACTACCTTTTGACACCACCCATCCTAATGTCACCCATTTAAGGAAAACCTTTGATCCTGTACATTTCGACAACCACTTCAGCACTAGGGGCATTTATGGCACAAAATTTCCATAATGAGAAAGAAAGAGCTATATACTACATCAGTCACACCTTGGTCAGATATGAACTCAACTACACACCCATAGAACATGTTTGTCTCATAGTTGTCTTTGTCACTCAGAAGTTAAGACATTACACGCTAAACCACAAGACATAACTAGTGGTAAAGATTGATCCATTGAAGTATCTCCTCAATCGGGTAGTGCTAACAGGTTAGTTGGAAAAATGGGTTATGATACTAAGTGAGTATGACATACAGTACGTGGAACAAAAGGCTATAAAAGCACAGGTAATAGTGGATCAACTCATTGATGCACCCATCCAAGTTGATCACCCTTTGTTAGTAGACTTCCCCGACGAGTCCATCTTTCATGTGGATCCTAAATCATCTTGGAAACTCTATTTTGATAGGTCCCATATAGGTCATGGCTTAGGAGCAGGTATATTGTTCATCACACCACAAGGGGACTCTATTCCTAAGTCATTCTAGATTTCTTTCCCATGTACTAATAACGTTGCAGAATATGAGGCACTTGTCATAGGACTCTGAATGGCTATCAAATGGAAAATCAAAATACTTCTATTCTTTGGAGATTCTCAGTTGGTCATCAACTAAGTCAATGATGAGTACGAAACCAAGGATGAAAATTTGATGCCCTACAAACTCATGGTTGATATATTTCAGTCATATTTCCACATGCTCTCTTTTGAGAAAATTCCCAGGGCACAAAATAAGGCAGCAGACGCAATGGCTATGATTGGATCTTACTTAGACATTCCTAGCAACGTGCCACAATTTGAGTTCTTAGTGGAATAGTTGTTGGTTCTTGCTTATGATATTCCTAAGTCAAAAATGGTTTGTGAGCTTGTTGGTCCCAATTCACCTTATATCAAGACATATATGATTACCTTCATTCCCAAAAACTCCCCCCAAACCTTTCCCATGTAACCAAATGTAAATCCTTTATTCATAAATCCGGTCGTTACACCATCGTCAGTGACACCTTATACTAACGCAACTTTGAAAATACCCTTCTTCGATGGCTCAACACTGATGAAGCACGAACAACCTTATGTGAGGTACATGAGGGTATATGTGAATCCCATTCGAGTGGCCCAACCTTAGCTAAAAAAATTATGAGACTTGGGTATTACTGGTCAAAAATGGAAAAGGATGCTCTTCAGTTTGTAAGAACATGTCAACAATATCAAGTGCATAGTGATATAATTCATGCACACGTGCAAGAACTTCAGCCCATCACTTCTCCTTGGCCCTTCACACAATGGGGACTCAACCTTGTGGGTATAATTCATCCCACCTCATCCAATGGCCATAAATTCATTATCACCACCACTGATTATTTCACCAAATGGATAGAATCCATTCCCCTCACATACATAACCAGTAAGCAGATTTTCAAATTCATCCTCAACTACATCATCTATCGGTATGGTGTTCCACAATCCATCATCACTGACAATAGTTGTCCTTTCAAAAATTAGGATGTCCATGAGCTTTGTGAATGCTTCCATATTCAACACCACTTCTCCATGCCCTATTACCCACAAGGTAATAGGAAAGTTGAGGTGTCTAATAAGAAAATTATCAAAATTCTTAAGAAGACAGTCAATGATGTTGGTTGTGACTGGCATTTACATCTTAACCCTACTTTGTGGGCTTACTACACCAGTATTTGTACACCTACTGGAGCCACCCCTTTTGCCTTGGTCTTTGGAGCTTAAGCCATCCTACCCATTGAGGTCAAAACCACCTCTCTCAAAGTCTCCATGAAGGGATTGACTGATGAAAAATAGTACTGACAATATCGACTACATGAGTTGGAAATGTTAGAAGAACGAAGAAAAAAATCCTTGAATCACTTACAAGCATATCAGAATCACCTCTGTCGTAGTTATAATAAAAGAGTTATGGTATGAAAGCTTGACTTTGGTGACTTGTTCTTAATGAAAAATCCAAAGAATTCGTCTAACCATGAGAAGCCCAGCAAATTTGATCCTAATTGGTTGGGCCCTTACATCATCATTGTCACATTCGGTTTTGGCGCGTATTAGTTGGCTACTCTAGATGGGGAAAATTGATAGAACCTATCAACAGTTTTCATCTTCACAAATTCCACACATAGCATCAAAGAGCTTGGCTAAAAACCATAAAAATACCAAAAAAGGTTAAAAAATACAAAAAAATTGTCACCCTGATGAAAACCTAGCAAATAGGCGTCTTGGTGACACAAAAAAAAATTAAAAAAATATCAAAAATAGTTGAAAGATAAATAATCCTTCTAATAATGAAAACCACTTCGATGGCACTTTGGATAAGTACCATGGTTAAAACCTGGCAAACAGGTTCCATGCATAGGTAGTCTTTGTTTCACCATCTACTGTCACTCCATCTACCTTGGTCCATAAACACCCAATTTTTTGACACCCTCACAACATTCTGCCATACTATCTTTCCATGGCTTACAATGGTTGACATCAAGTCTGGCATATCCAACACCTTTAATCTTGAGCACGTCCTTTTCCATCTCCTTCAATTTGGTTATTCCTCGACCTAACTAGGGGCAACCTTCTTATCATGTAACTACAATGGATCTCGCACATGGTCCCAACAATCATAAGAAGTCCTAAAAAAATCTACAAAAATAATAAAAAGTCCTAAAAAAATCCATAAAAAACAAAAAAATCCATTAAAATTAGAAAAAGTCCTAAAAAAAGCCACAAAAAATAGAAAATGTCCTTAAGAACTCTAAAAAAATTATAAAACTTCAAAATCCAAAATAAAAAGTGAAACATGTCAAAAACACAAAAACATCCTAAAATAGAGTCAAAGTCTATCATGTCAGTTGTGTCAATCTTTGTCATTGTCGAACTATGTTGTCTCTATGCATTTTCTACCTAGGAAAGGCTCATCTTTGAGCCCCCGAGACATTAGGTCAGTCCTTTTAGGTTTTTCCAAATAAAATCATGACTCAATCTTTGATCAATAAGACAAATTCATTGGTCATGTCGAATTACGAGGTCTCTGAGTGTATGACATAGGCAAGGCCATCAATTGATGAGCCCTCGAGGCTGCACTAGGTCAGTCCATTAGGGTTCGTCACATTCACTATCACACACATCAGATATCTTCAAATCAAATGAATTCTTTAACATCCTAAAACAGACAACTCTTAAACAAACTTTGATAATCATTTAATCGGCATTTCAACCAAATTGGCATGTCAACACTGGCATGCGGTCAATTTCGTCATCTGGTCAACTTTGGTCAAACTATCATAACAAGTCAACTTGTCAACTCTTGCTTATTCTTCGGATATGTCTTTCCAAAGAACAACTCTTACCATTTATTCATGCTTTAGGATATGTCTTTCTGAAGCATTGACCTTATCATCTAGCATTTTGAGGGATTCTCTTGACATTTGAGGATTGATCCTCTCGACATCAACATCATTCAGGATGTGTCCTTCCAGAATTTGGCAATACCTAGCATCTATCACACATAAACCTATACTTCATCAAACCTAACATTTCAACATCAAAACACTTAACATTTAAACACACTTGGAAAACACTTTGGAAAACACTATTTTAATCTTGTCACACTTGTCATTTAATTTTTCATCATGTTGCTAGTTCCTCAAGGATGTCCTAACAATAGTATTTAGAGGAGCAATGGCGTATCATGGTGATTATCTTATCTTTTTAGATATTCATGCTACTAGTTTCTCGAGGATTTCCTGCATAGGATTTAGAGGAGCAATGATGTTTCATGGCTTTTCTTTCTTGTTTTAGGTTGGTTGTGACAAAAAGACTGGGGCAACTGATTTCCTCATATGATTCATGATCATCCTTGTCTGCGACAGATTGTTTGATGTGATGGTACGACCTTGCACACAAATGATCTATGTCATATCATGGTGTTTGTTAGCCATTACAATAATCCACCCAATGATGATTAGAGCAACACCTATTATTACTTTGGAAATATATTGAAGGATTATTTCTCTGCACTGACATCCATCCCCTCATGTTTGGTCATTTATCTTCTTCTGTCTCCTGGTGATATCCTGTGACATACAAAAATATAATTGCATGCATGCTCACATATAGACATTTCATTAATTCATTACACATTTACATACATGCATTCACATATTTTCATTTACATCATTTGCAATTATCCATTTACATAAACATAACATATAAGCGCATTAAAAATTTTCATACATCATCCATATCATTGATGCATACACATTTAGGATCATAACATAGAGCATCATATACCGCATAATCATCTATATCATACATCAATGCATCCATAATCATAAGCATAGCATCACACATAAAACATCATGCATATGTAGAACATTATCATCATCATCATAAATTAACCATCATACATAAAGTACTATCATTACATCTCATCATAAATTATCATCATACATGCATACATCACATAAAACATAAAAATGAATCATCATAGGGTATGTGCAGGATCATGATGGGCCAAAAAGTTGCAATATTATGGGTATTTGTAGGGTATGTGGCTGACAACTTTTTCTTACCCAAAACTGATGAAACAAAAAGGGTTTTTAGAGGATATTCTCAGCTTTCCACCAATATAAATTATGCTTTAATTTGAATTTAATAAATAATTATTATTCATTTTCTATTAGAATTACGACTAAAGTCCTGATCGATAGGCTGATTGAAAAACATCTATAACTTTTTAAATGGTATCACATTTTTGAATCAAAACATGTGTCATTATATGCTCTTCACATACTATAGGATTAAAAAAGGAAGAATTAAATTTCATGAAGTTTTGACCAGTTAAAATTAGTTAGACATCGGTTTTATATTATTTTTTTAAAGTTGTAATAAAAAATCATAATAAATTATTCTGGAAAAAATTACAAAAATTATGCATCATGGACATGAGTCACTCTAGCACCTATGTAAATGTATAAAAAAATATCATTTATGGATTGTGGTGGGATAGCTTTTCCTTATTTTTCCCTAAAATTTAGAAATCTCGCATTGAGAATTTCAAATTTTCACCAAATAGATTTTATTTTATTTTTAAATAAACCTAGTAGTTTAAACTAAATTCAATTTCTATAGATTCTATTCCTTCCACTTTTTTTGAATAATAGAGATAACTTATTCAAATTTTCGTCAAGTTTCTACAGTTTTTACGAATTTTTTGCCACTTCAGGGCCTGTTTTTTCCATGATGATCCTGCACATACCCCACATAAACATAATAAAATCATAGTGCATCCCAACATAACACATAGCATAGAATTAATGCCAAAACTACATCATATATATATATCAAAATCATGTCACAAGATAGAGTCTCTAGGAATCCCAAAAATAGAGCTCGCAGGCTCGATGGTTAATATATAAAATGTCTCAACATAACACCAAGATATCATGCCCTAAACTATACTCTCCTCATCCCCTCGAGGTGAGGAGTGGAGTGACTAATGCTCTCTAACAAGAACCTATGGAATTTGTGACGACCCAACAAGCTAGCTTTGTGATGACCCTGGTACTATAACAAGTGGTCGGCTATGATGAGACCTATGTCCTAATGATGATGACCCATGACTATGGTTGGACCTATGCCTCGATGAATGTTTGTGATTGTGATGTGATTTTTTTCCTAAGGTTTTTCCAAATGAAGTAGAAGGGCTCACACTGCTCTGGCTTTGGCTATTATGGCTCTTGTTGCTCCCACTACCTATCCCAGTCCAAGATTGTGTAAGGCTAGGATCTCGTTGCTCCCCTAGCACTGCTCACTCATAAAGCATCTTGTACCATTCCCGGCTATCGCTCACCCTTTCCAACTCTCTAGCCACCTCTCCCACTAGCCCAGTGCATAACTGTGCAAACTTGAAACACCAGCTCTATGTCTCCTACTTCCTGACCACTATCTAGTCTCTCTCCACCCTCATCACCTCCAACTCTGATCCCAATACCCTGATCCAGGTGATGGCCTCATCCAACCCACTCTGCATATTGTCTAGTCATTGATCCATTGTAGCATCATGTGGTAGTGGTGGTCTCCTAGCTATCTCCTCCTCACCATCCACCATCTAATCTCTAAGTTGTCTCTCTACCTCATCCATGTCCTTCTCTCCACCAATATAAATCTCCTCATCTCCTCCTTCATCCTCCTCCCTGTCGACATCCAGCATCTCCTTATCTCTCCATGCCTCTACCTCCATCTCTGGTTGATGTTCCTCCACTTCTACCTCTGGATGAGTTCCCTCTACCTGCTCTCCCTCCTAACGAGGTCCCTCTAGCTGCTCTCCCTCCTAACGAGGTCCCTCTGGCTACTCTCCCTCAGCCCTGACCTCCTCCTGTCGGCCCTCCTCTCTCCCCTCCTCCTCTCCCTCCTTTGGGATTGATGCTTGCAAGACTCATTTGACTCGTTGGTGTACTCTCCTGGCTTTCCCCCTCCCACCACCTCCTCCTCTCCTCCTCCTGCCACCTCCTCCATCTCCTCTATCCCCTCCATCATCACCATCACTATCCCCTCTACCTCCATCTCTCCCTCTTCCTCCATCCCTCCCTCACCCCCTGTCACCATCCCTACCTCCTATCCCTCCTTGGAAAACCTGTGGTATCACTTCCTGTCGATCCAATGGCACCGGTTGATCAGGATCTGTCAATGGAAGTGGTTTGTGTGTCTACCACCATGCACCATAATCTAGGGTGGTCCCTGCATCAGCTAAACCCTCGCTCCATCCCCACTATTGTGCAACCAAACTGTCAATTTTTTGCTTAGCCAATGGAACCAATATAGGTGGTCCCCACACAGTCTCCTATGATGATCACACATACTCTATTGTTCCTACGGGAAAATCTTACTACTCCCTGAACTGTCTCAGTACTTGTTGGGGCAAGTACATCTCTATAATAAGTTGGGACTGCACTGTTTGACCAATCAAATATTTGAATTGTTTGCAAAATGAAAGGTGATCCTCCTCTCCTAGCCACTATCCACAGTTTTTGTATGACCTCCACACAAATCCCATCAAAGTATCAATCACATGGCACCAGTATCTAGTATCACCCACTCGCATGTGTGTCACGACACCCCCATATAAGTAGACAAAAGGGATACCCTCAACTAGTTTTCTCTGCACTAGTGGCCAAAATATGGGAATATGCTCCCATGCCCAGATCATCAGTAGTGTAGTCCCATAGCTGATACTCAATGCCTCCTTTTAGGAAACATCATGCAGCTGATGATATAGCATCCCAAGTAAGCATGGTCCCCAAGCAAATATTGTCATATCTTGCCTCATCCTAACAAGCACATCTCCCCATCCAATGGGGAAGCCATGTCTGTGACAATCTAGAATCAACACCCCAGCAATCAAGGTGCACAACATCACATCCCATCGACCATAATGCTCGGCCATGAACTCCCATATGATCTTGTATCCCTCAATACCTAGTTGTGTGATATCATCATGCTCATAGTACTCAATCATGGCCTATAATCCTCGTCGCGGATCATAGACAACACACTCTCCTCTAGGAATTTGCAAGATCCTATAAACATCCTAAAGAGTCATTTTGGCCTCTCTTATCGCAAAATGAAACGAGCAGGTCTTGAAGTGCCATCTCTCTGCTAGTGTTGTCAACAAACCCCTATTTTCCCAAACAATGGGCATATAGGTCACGTGGAAGAGTTCTAGCCACATCAGCTGCCTCTGCTCGCCCTCTCTTAGCTAACCTCTAAATGCATATGTCGTTGGCCTAAACTCTCGAGTGTAGATGGGTGGTAATTGTTTCTGCATACATAGAAATTGAAGTTAGCACATCATTACAAATCATCCTTATCATCTATCTAATCAAAAGTGCACAAGTAAACTGAGCCAAAACTGAGTCAACTTTAGTCAAAATCAATTGTGTCATTTTTCCCTTCATTTGCGTCGTGAAACATCATATGTGGCATTTCATCTAGCGATTGTGTCACACCATATCGATTGCATTGTTCATCATTGCACATGTGTCACTTTAAGTCACTTGCGCCATTCCTGTCATCAGTTGCGCCGCTTTAAAATGCTTTCATTGCATACTCCCATGATTGCGGCTCATTATGGCGATTGTGTTTCCAAACTTGACACTTGCATCACGATTTCGCACTTGTGTCGCACCGGCTCGCAAATGCACCACTTTAAATCTAAACCTATCCCATCCCTTGCATTTGCATTGTAATGCATCAAATGTGTGCGATGCAAAAGCATTTGCATCTTTTGTGAACGCAGATGTGTCGCAACGCATCTGCTATCCTAGTTTTAATTCCCTAAAAAACATGTAAAATCATACAAGTATGAAGCACGGGTATAGGGTACATACTGGGGGCTTTGCACCCTCTGGCCATCGGTAGGTCTATGCTCAATATTCGCGATGATCTATCACTTGAATCTCCATCTTTGAGCAATGTCATGTCGATCTGAGCTTTGAATCTCCAAAAGGCAAAAGTGAAAATGAATTACCTTTTTACCCAAATCAAGCCTATTTATAGGGTGAAAATTAGGATTTTCTTGAAGGGTTATTACTGGATGCACATTTGACCATGTTTGACTGACCTTTTGATTTCCTTAAACTCGTTGAAATTCAAAACCAACTATCCCATTATTTTTTTGGTCATCAAATTGACTTATTGGGACACTTTCCCAAAAAAAACATCGGGCCAAAATTCACAAATTTTCCTAAGGGTGCATAGATACTCTGTACCTTCGTTGGGTCTGAATTGAATTTTCTTTTTCATAATGCGATAAATTTCACTATGACAAAGAGGGGGAAAATGTAGACATAAAATTGACCTAGGCTTGAAAACTTTATTTTTCTCCATATTTCTTCTCAACATAATAAAAATATTTAATTATGTCCTATAGTCGAAATTCAACTATTAATTAAATAATTCTCAATTATTTAATTAACTCATCTCTTTCATTCCTCTTGACTATTTAAATAAATAAATTACATTTATTTTATTTAAATGTGTCGCTAATTTCTTATGTCCTTCTATAATTAAATAAATTCCTAGGTTTATTTAATTATTATTTGTCCACTATTTCTTCTTGATTATTTAAATAAATAAAATTTATTTATTTATTTAAATATGTCATTAATTTCTTATATTTTCCTATAATTAAATAAATTTCTTTGATTTATTTAATCATTATCCACCTTGGCTTTTTTAAATTTTAAATAAAATTATTTATTTATAATTCTCCACTTTCTTTTTCCCACCAAGCAAATAATTTAAAATCATTATTTACTATCATATGACCCCACCACTTTTGAATTAAATTAATTTTTAATTCAAAAGTTCAACTCAGCCTTTAAAATCAAATAATTTTAAATTATTATTTGATTCTAAAATCAAATCTCAGCCCTTCATTTCAAATTTTATCCTAATGTTTCCCTAACCCTAATTGTTGGTTGTCACATTTAATTTCAACCTTTGATCTTAGGGCATCTCTCATCTAACAATCTTGGCCATTCATCTAAAATTGACTTTTCTATAAAAAGACAATTTTTACCTCATTTTTCACACTTCATATCTCTTGACTTCATGCTTGACTATTTTACACTTCAAACTTTAGCCTTGCTTCATACTTGCATACTTGCAAATTTCAGCAATAGTAGAATCCTTCAATATTTGCTTAGGGATTGTCATAGGTCAATAGTTGCTCATCAAAATCTGAGGGAAAACATCATTTTTGCGGCAAATGGAGAAGGGAAATGAAGGTCAATCAAGGAGGGAATGAAGACTTTTGGTGAGATTATTCTTTTTTTTATGCATTTTTACTCCATTATACTTCATTGTTTAGCTAGGGTTTTGTTTATGAATTTGATTTCATGCTAACCTAACTTTTTCCCTTAGTTACATAAACAAGAAAGTATATAGAAAAAATAAAGATAATAGATGAGTTAGAATAATAATATGCTACCCGACATGAAAACAATAATGCAATATACCAAGAATCTAGTTACCCTCCCTTTAGCAAGATGGCGATGTCAAAAGGAAGAGAAATATCACACCTAAGACATGCCAAGAGAACCAGGGTATTGGTGTAGAGAGCCAAGTACAAGAGAATGATATAAAATGGTGTAGAATGCTTGAGATGAAGAATAAATATTGAGTTAAAGTGAATAGAGTGAGTGATAGATTGAATGAATGAAAGAATGAGAGGTTAGAATTAAAAAAAGGCATGCAAATGGACATTTTTGGTGCGCCTACCAACCACAGAGGTGTTACACTTCATGGGAAGGCATGAAGTGTAATATCCCAATGACCATGCAGACATGAATCTTTTTGAGATGTTTGTGCAATGCATAGACATCAGCATGTTGTGCTAGCGTCTGCGACAAAATTTTACTTAAACATCCAAAAATGAAGGGGTTAGGGACAAAATTAAGGTTAGGAAAAAGAGGAAATGCATTATCAATTTTAATTG
This sequence comes from Sequoia sempervirens, assembly GCA_007258455.2. Lineage (NCBI taxonomy): Eukaryota > Viridiplantae > Streptophyta > Pinopsida > Cupressales > Cupressaceae > Sequoia > Sequoia sempervirens. The sequence continues at coordinate 65,568 of VDFB02130814.1, forward strand.
TTCTAAAGGGGAGGTTATGGAATGTGAAATTGCATAGGATGAAATTTTTAGCATTACATTTTTCCCCCACTTTAGTGTACATATGTATTCTAATAGATGTGAGCTAAAGTAGAAATTTGAAGAGAACTTACCCAAGATGACATGGATGCAAGTCTATGATCTGGTATATCCAAGTGAAAGGCTAAGCTAGGACACACAGAGGAAACAGGTCTTCTACCCTACAAAGATGATTGTAATATCACCACAAAGATGTTAGTTCTAGATAAACACGTTAGGCGAAAAAATAAAAATAGACTTGATAGAATCTAATCAGATAAAAGACAACACTAATAAGTATTCCTACCAAGCTAGAGACCATACGACAAGTAGATACAAAGACACATGATAGAAACAAACCCCACAAGGAGGATA
>VDFB02130815.1:0-11257 GCA_007258455.2 Sequoia sempervirens
CCTAGATGGTCTTAAGGGTTCTCATATTTCACATACTATAACTTATTAGTTGTTGATTCATAGGACTGTCTAATTTGAAGATATATCTCCTATTACTTCCTCACATATTCCTTCATCCATTATATTGGGTTCTCTAATCAATAACAACACATCTAGGTATTTTGATCATACCACTTTAAGGAAAAGTTTTGATTATAAGGACTGCCCTACTTCCACATAAGATAAGAAGAGTGATTCAAGTAATTTTCCTTCTTCATCCCTAAGTTACTATTCTAAGGCATGGTATTCTCCTACCACTTCTTCAAAGTCAACATCACACTTGGCTAGGAAACACTAGTACTTTAGTTGGAGATACTTCGATCTCTAAAAGGATAAGATCATAGTTTCAAGGGAACACACATGTATTTATTGCCTTTGAAAGTTAGATCCATTATATTTTCATGATGCATATGGTGTTTCTAAACATGATTGAATTATTAAGGGAGAATACTAAATTATTTGATTAGGAATCATACTTGAGACACAATTCGACTTTCTAAACAAAGAAAACTAGTTTGTGTGACTAGATATATCAATAAAAATCTAGTTTGGATGGATCACTTTATAAGTTCAAAGCATGATTGGTTATAAATGGTTTTTCATTAGATGCCTAGTACTTTACTATCCTTGTCATTTATCAAGGCTTGATATATACTAATGCTCATTGATGAATTCACTTAGTATAGTTGGCTCTACTTAATTTTCTAGAAGAGTGAAGTGTTTGAGCACTTCTAATCTTAAGGCACTTGAAAAGAAAGTAATTATGGATAGTTATCTAGGTATTTCAAATAGATAATAGTGGTGAGTGTCGACCACTTCTTTGAACAATCTTCCACTAGTGAAAAGGGTAATGAATTATAGTATATAGTTTCTTACAACCATTAGAAAAATGATATTATTGGTCAAAAGCACAAATCATTGAAGGAAATTGGAAACTATTTGATCCACATCACATTTGTACCACTATACAAATATCCAATAGAAGCTATCAACTATGTAAATATATTTAGAATCATGTACTATATAAATCCTTGAAAGAAGTAAATTCTTTTGAATCTTGGTAATATTTTAAGCCAACATTGAAGCACTTAGGTTTTTTTTCTCCTCTACTTGGAACTACATTCCATCTAAGAAACATAAGGCCATCAAACTATACAATAGGCATTACATGTTTTTGGGATACCTAGATGGTCTTAGGGGTTGTCATGTTTTGCATAGTATAACTTATTATTTATTAATTCATAAGAGCATCTAATTTGAGGATAGATATCCTATTCTTTCCTCATAAAATCCTCCATCCTTCATATTGGGTTCTCTAAACCCCAACAACACATCTAATTATTTAGATCATACCCCTTCAAGGAATCATTTTGATTTTGAGGACTCTCCTACTTTCATACAAACTAAGATCTTGATTTATTCTAGTAATTTTCCTTCATCTCTAAATTAATATTCTAACACATAGGATTCTCCTACCACTTCTTGTAATTAAACATTACACTCGACTAGGCAACACTAGCACTTTAGTTGGAGATCCTTCAATCTCTAAAAGGACAAGATCATGGTTTCAAGGGAACTCACATGTATATATTGCCTCTACTTTAGATCCATTATATTTTCATTAAGCATATAGTATTTCTAAATGGGGATTGAATTATTGAGGGAGAATACCTTTCTTTGATTATGAATCATACTTGGGACTCGATTCACCTTTCTAAAGGAAGGATACTAATTTTTGTGAGTAGTTGTCTCATTTAAAATTAAGCTTGGATGGATTACTTTATAAGTTCAAAGCATGATTGGTTATAAAGAGTGTTTCGTAGAGTTCTAGTTTTGACTACATAGAAACATTTTCATGTGTTGTTAACAAAATGGGTGACTCTACTGGGGAGGGTTCAACTCCCACTCTTGACACTATTTCCATCTTGTAGGAAATTGAGTCTGTTGAAATCTTGGTCAGGGGGTAAAATATATTCACTTGGAACCCTCAACCCTCATTAGTACCCCTTAACCTCTCCAATGTCACCCTCATTGACAACTCAGGCTTTTGGTGTAGTGGTAGTCTATGTGTGTTAACAAAACTGGTAACTCTACTAGGAAGGGTTTGACTTCTGCTTGGCACTCTTTTCATCTCACAATTGACTGTGTCCATTGGCCTCTTGATTGGGGGGTAAACTATTGTCACGTGGGACCCTCAACCCTTGTCAGTACCCCTTAACCTATTTGATGTCACTCTCACTAACTTAGGCTTTTGGTGTAGTGGTAGTCGGTTTGTGTTAACACTTCTATTAAGCCATATTCAAAAGCATATAATTACTCAATTTGATCCTCATAGAGCTCAACACGACCTTCCTCATTAGGGAATTCTTCTTTTCTTTTAATTAAGTGACTACATAGTTTAATAAATAATGAGGAAGGAAAAAATATTTGAACCATGATGCAAATTATTGGATGTTCACATGGTCCCTCCTTAATGGGTCTAGAGTAACCTTTTGTCATTGAATAAGACTTGTCTATTTAGGGCCATTTGTCTATCATTTTATAGTGGTCTCCTAGACCAATTAGTATTGTAAGTCTAACATTATGTATCATTTTTTATTCATTAAAATAATTTTCCAAATTATAAGGTGGTAGCACCTTCTCATTTCTTTCTACCTTATAATATAGGTGCTTTATAACACCCATCAACTTATCCAAATTTTCTTTATCTAAAAGTATCTTACTAGGGAAGCCTTACCTAGTTGAGAGATCTTCACATCTAACCTCTTAATGTGTTTCTCTTAAGCTCTCATATTAATTTTAATACTGATGGTAATAACATAATATTCCTTGAGTGTCTATGGATTCTTGTTCCATAGACAATAGGTAATATTTGAATCAATTATGCCATAATAAAGAAAAAACACATGTAATCATTTGTCTTAAGGTGAGGTGGTACCTTTCTCATTTTAATTATGAAATTTCTATTGAAATTCACCACAATTTCATTGAAATATTTCTTTATGGTCATTAATTCATGAATTACAAACTTGGGGTCAATTCTATCCCCATACTATAATTTATAAACATAAATTAAGTCCTCCCAAAAATTGAGACTAGATTTTCCAAGACTTTTATACAATTATTTAGCACTTTATTCTAAATAATGCACAAACAGTTTCATCATTACATCCTCAACATCAATCCCATACTCATATGTGATGCTAATAAAGAATCTTAAAAGTTCTTCACTTGTCACTACATTGCTACCTTGAAATCTAGAATCTTCCCTCTTCAATCTTTTTTAGAATGGAGTTTGAGTAATTAGGTTTATATTTATGAAATACAATTTTTTTTAATCTTTTTTCCCTAAAAGAGTTTTAGAAAGGAGAAATTTTTTGAGCTTATCTTCAAAATTTCTATCTAGGATTTGATACATTTGTAAATTCCTAATTTTGTTATTGATAGTATTAGTGTTTGTTATGATTTTGTAAAGCTTGATTGTTATTTTTTTTTACATGTTTCTAATTTATATTTTATGGTTTTTTATTATTATGTTATTATTGGGTTGCTTGAACATGAGCTTGAGCCATAACTTGGGAATAAGAAAGAGACCACTAATTTTCTTTCTTTAAATTCTATCGTTTATACCTTAAGTTCTTGATTTTTTTTATTTGACAAGGTTTAATAGAGCCAATTTCCCATTGATAATTCTCTCATTCTTCAACATTAGGAATTTGATGATTTAAATTAGGAATTTCTAAATCATGTAGGCATCTTTGAGGTCTAGCAAGAAAAATCTTATCTTGTTCAAAGGCATAATTTTATACCTTCATCTGATATGACATAAATTCTCATATGAGCATCCCTCAATCAATCTCTATTTCCTCTACTAACTTTAGTGTACTATTTATTTTCAAATCATACTCATTGTACTTTCATTATTATCCTTGTCCTAATCAATTTATTAGCTAAACATTCTAAAGTTCATTGGTATGGAGTTTTTAAATTTCTTAATATATTATCCATATTAGATGCAATTACTTGATCATAGTCATTTAGTCTGGGAGATTGACCAACATATTTGTTTCTCCATCTACTACACTAATTCCTTGCAAGAGATGAAGAACCATCTTGTGTTGACAAATAAAATTTGTATCTTCTTCTATCCATAGGAAATATTTTTAAAAATATTTTTAGTTTTCAGGTTGATGAAAATAGATTTATTACTCTTCATAGTGAAGAGATAATTTTTTAGCTTCTTAAATTTGGACTATTATAACTATCATTTAAAAAAAATTGTTGGCCAAAATCACCAGAATCTGGACAATGATATGATAATAAAAATGGTCCCTAAAATTGGCACCATTCTATTGGGTCCTAGAACTATTGCTCCAAAATTCTAAAACATAGTTTTACCATCAAGGCCAAGGGTGCCTTCAAAAATTAAAACCGAGGGTCACTGAAAAAATTGAGGAGGGTTTAGGTCCAATTGATGAGAGTGGATATTCTCTCCTATACTTTGGGCTCAACTTAGACCTAGGAGGGTATTCCTAAAAGTCTCTTAAGCAAGGTTGAAAATGTTGAAATATGAAGCAAAGCTTGACATTCATAATTGCATCTAATGTAAGTTTAACCCTAAGGGCTATCATAGGGTTAAAGATAACCAATTGCTTAATGTCCTCTCATATAGATAATATTGACACCATTTCAAGGAAGGTAATATAGAAGGTTAAGGTGATTAGTAGAGATAGATGATTTAATGGATTTCAAAAATAATTTTTCTTAGTAGAGATAGATAACTCTAGATTTCTCTATTAATTATGTGGTTTTAGAATAAATAACCAATCGCTTTGAATGATTTGAAAATTGGTATTATAGCTACCAACATTAATCACCTAGTACGCTTATAGATCTTGGAGAAGAAGAGGAAGCAAAGATGAGAAATGCAAGAGATGACAAAATTTTTGGTCATAACATGTAGGGATTTTATGTCATTAGAAGCTTAAAAATGAATGAAAATACGTCTCATGGTGGATTCTAGTGGGAAGAAATTTAACTATCCTCATAATGGTAGTAGGGCCACGCATACCTCATCATTATATTTTACTTTAAAACCTTGTTCACTAGAAAAAAATATGTGTTTCATGGGTGGAATAAACCTCTAGAACATTGTAAAAATCAAATTAGAAATTAATTGATTGAAATATTGTTTTTTAGGGTATATGGAAAAGTTATATGATTTGTGGTGTAAAAATTGAATGTATAGGTGCCCAATAGGAGTTGGGGTCTAGGAGGGACTTGAGGAAATGCATATGAAAGAATGGGAGTCAAGAGTGGGAATGAAAATGGACTCAAACCAATAAGATGGGGTTAATTTTTTGCAAGAACCTCTTGGGTCCAAGGGAGCAAAGCATTAGGGATTAGAGTTAGGGAAGAACTAAAAAAAGAACCAAGAAATGAAGCAAATCAAGAATCACATCCTATAAAGGAATAGGTAAAAGGAACAAGGAAAGAATAACTTTTGGACTAAGGAGGCACATATAAATAGGATCAAGAGAGAAGTAGGATAATGGAGATCAAGGGTTAGGTTTGACTAACCTAAAACTAGGTGTTAGAGTTTGATGATCATCCAAAAAATTTAAGTCTAGTGGGGAAGGGAGAATAAGTGAGGGTTGATATGTGAAGGGAACTTGGCACTTGGAACATAGTGTTAGGGTCCAAAGTTCCCTTGTGGGCCTAAGTTTTAATGAGGATCTTTGTTGAAGATAGAGTGAGGGAGAAATTTGGGGCTAGGGAATTGGGATGGACCTCGACATTGAGATCTAGTTCCTAATTCAAAGGTCCTATTGAAAAATGAAGTAATATTCTAATAATGTTTGGGTCTCAATTACAAGGCTTGAATCTCTCTAAAAAATTAGAATTGCAAATTTAGAGCTCTAATCTACCATGTTGAAATTGATGATTTAACTCTCATAGCACCCCAAAGATCACTTATAATTAAAACACCCTATCATCAAAGCAAAGAAGAAACTAATTTTCTATGAAGAATAAGATTTGATTAGATGAAAAAAGAGTAATGATTGATTATTAATATTACATATACAATAAGAAACAATTTTTATAAAGATAAGGATGAAACCCTAGATGAAATCATAAGATATGATTAAATAATATCATAAAATGTGTTTTAATCCCATGAAATGAGACATAGAAAAGAAGATGGCCTAAGTAAGATGTAAGCAGTGCCAAATTTAGAGGATAAGGTAATATTAGTGGGAAGAACAATATTATTCTCCACAAAGACACAAAATTTTGAAAACAACAAGTGCTTCATGGATTTGGTGACCTTATCAATAGTACAATAATGACCTTTAAAAGAGTTAGCAATGCTCATAAAAATATTTTCATTCCAAAACTCTAAAGGAAGACCTAGAAAACAAACCCAAATAGGAAACTTGAAAGTGTCTATTGATGGGTTGAAACCAAGGGACCACTTCTTAAGACAGACCAATTGAACCAAGAAACTAGGGGCCATTTGAAAGGACCCTTGAAAATTCTTCCTCATAGGGAAAAGAAAAAATAAATCAATCATTGAAAATAGTAGTTACTTCAACACAACCATTAATCTTCCAAGCTCAAAGGACCCATCTCCTAACAACATCGATATTGGGGTGATTGTCTTAGAATCTCCCAACTAATGAGATTTTAAAACACTCCAAAGACTAAGAAACAAGAGGATCAAGAACCTCAATTTGAATCTGGCCATCCTCCAAAACATTTGTGGAGAATTCATCTTAAACTTTGTAGCCAGAGCCATCTTGCAAAATAGATGTGCCGCCCATTTACATAGCACACACCCCATCCAACACCCTAGGGTTTGAACCTAGGAGAGGAGAAGAAGAAACAACAACCAAATCAACCCTACAATCCAATTGTTCACCAAGACCAAAATGGGTTGAAGGAGAAACAATAGGAATCCCATCAAGAGGAGGGGAAACAACACATTCCTTAGTAAAATAAAGGAGAAGAAATCCTTTCTTGAGACCCTTAAACAAAGTATTTTAATGGGATAATCTTTAGATCTCATAGCCACACTCTTTTGAGCCTTCAATATGCCTCAAGAAGGATATCAAGGAGGAACTCATCCTCCTCAACAAACCCTTCACTATCCCTAGGATCAACAAAAGGAGAGCCATCAACAAGATCTTCATAATCAGAGGAAATAATTTAATCTTCCTCATCCCATTCTTGTGACCACAAATCAACATCCAAGGAGACAAGGGCATCATCAAAAAATACAAAGAATGCACTATCACTAGCCAAAATATCTTGCATAGAATAACCACCCTTTGTCTCCCCTAAGAAGCAGACAAGGGTGCCCTCCTACAAAATCAACCTGCCCATCTTTATGGACAATCCATCCATAGAGTCCAAAGAAGCAAACGTCCTGCCTTCACTACAAAAGGAATCATCGAAACCACCATTGCATATTTGCACGTGCAATCCATGCCATACACCACTGTTAAAAAGTCCATAAGATCCAGTGAAGGAGCTTCCAATGTAGGCCCATCTTCATCAAGATCTTCACCTCCCTGGTTGCTTTCTACAAATGATTTTGAACCCCCCTCCCCCCCACTCCTCTTCCTACCCAACTTCACCTTCCTCTTCCTAGTCAACATGTTAAAGTTTTATGACTTTCCCTAATACTTTGGTTGTTATAGACATCCTAATTGATTTTCTCTTTTAAATAAAAAAAATGATAGGACCATCCAAAAGTGAAAATAGGATGATACAATACCATAGGAAAGCAAGGTGTATTAATATAAAATTGTTAAGAAAAATAATTGCATCTAAAAGGATCTGACTTAAAACTATCACTTACGCATTCTTCTTCTTTGCTTCTTTCTACTTATTTTATTTTCTAAATGTGTCCAATTTTAGAGCTTTGCATAACTTAGTTGAAAAATATTCCACACATTTTTCAAACTATTAAAGACTACAACTTTACCACTCAATGCTTAGTATTTTAAAAAGCTGATAAAAATCCACATTTTAATTTCTATTATTTACAATGATTATTACTAAACAAAAACATCTAATATTAAAAATTTGAAAAGGAAAAACATCCTCTATATATTTCTTTCTATATCTTTTAAGAAATTAAACAAAAAATTATACTGAAATTCGAATTAAAACTAAAAAATAAATAATTAAAATATAATAAATTAAAATTAATTTTAAAAATAAATTAAACATATCCCAATTTGCTATAATATCTTTACAACTCTTTCAACTTTATTTTTTTTTTATAATTTTTAAAATTTTGAAATGACAGGATTTTTAAATTTTAGTTCCTAATCCTATAGTATTACCCTTTGGGAAATTCTCTACAGTTACGTTAAAATTCTGTCTTAAACATAATAATTACAAATTAATGAATACATTGGACTGCATTTAGTAAATGACTATTGATTTTCCAGATAACCACCGGTCCCTTCTATACTAGCATTTTAAAAAAATCCTGATTTTATACGGTTAATTTTTTAAATTATGTGTTTGATAAAACAAAACCATAGACTACTTGCAATTAATATGATTGCTTGCTTTCTTTCCATGCTTAACATAATTTTTTTTACTTTTCACTCACCAGTTGGAATTGAAGAGCAAGTTAAAGCAGTAAATGAGCTCCTCAACATGGAAAATATGGAAGATTGCTCATCATTTGCCGTTATTATTTGGGGCTTAGGAGGCATTGGAAAGACAACTCTTGCTAAAGCCGTTATCTCCACAGTGGATAGAGACCGCTACAACTATGCCAGAATAGAATTAGATTTGGTTTCTGCAAAAAATAACTATAGAAAAATGCAGGAGCAAATTTTGAAAGATGCCTTTCCAAGCTACGAGGGTGGACGGAAAATAAAATTGAGAGATGATGCTGATGGTAGAGATCACTTGACAAAGGCTTTTAAAAGTGGAGCAAATAAGCCTGTGTTTTTATTTATCGATAATGCCCTGCACACAGAAGACTTGGAGAAAATTCTTCCCGAACACTTGCAAGGTCTTCCCCAACGTAGCAGAATACTTACTACAACCAGAATCTTGAATGTAACAGATGTGCTTCAGGAACGTGGCCTTCAGCGCAAGGACTATCCTGTCAAAACTCTCTCTGACGATCCTGCGCTGACAGTTCTTTGTAATGATCCTGCAACTCGTGCTGGTATTAAAGATGATCTAAAAAGGATTGTCAAGCTCTGCAATGGGATTCCGTTGGTTCTGAAAATTGTTGGTGCTCATTTGCGCAAGCAGAAATATAAAGCAGACCGTTGTACAGAGATACTTGAAGCTTTACAAACAGGTGGGAAAATCAAAGAAAAGGACCTCAGTAACCGTTTGTTTGATTTTGTAAATGGCAAGTTGGAGAAGTCTACTCAAGAAGCATTCCTAGACATCTGCTGTTTCTTTCATAAGGATTACCTTCGCCGACAAGTAGAGTACATTGTGGGAGCGGAGGAAGTCGCATCCCTTTTAGATGCAGCATTGATCACCACAGTGATGAGAAAGGATGAGGAGGAGCAGTTGTCTGTTCACGACATTATTCGATCAATAGGGCGTACTATGTCAAAGTCGAGTAGAATTATGGATGAAAACTTCTGGTTTAAAGTTGAAAAGGATGAGGTATTATGATATTGCTTTCAGGATTCAACCGTGTAGTTTTGAAACAAACTTATTGACCCATGTTTCATGAGTAGTGGTTCAACAAGAACCCATCTCTCATCATATCAAATGGTCCACTTAGCACTCATTGCATCTAGGTGATGCTCCCAGAGTGAAGCTTACTGGTCCGTCCAGTGCCCATCCCAGTACTGCTCCGACTCAAAACTAATATAATTGAGGCTCACTGTTAAATAATACTTACTGACACTAGAGTCACCATGAGCCAAGCTGAGAAGGAATTAAAGGAGTTTGGCTTGAAAATGAAGCTTGCATACTTGAGAAAAGACACCTTTATTCGATGAAGGATACATTAAAAATTCTGATCTGGATGGGTGGTATAGATGTTCGCGGGAAAGACGCAGTGACATTGCCAGAGTTAAAATGCATTATAACAGATTGTGATATTTGTGGGCTGAATGTAAAAGCATTTGATAAATTGACTTTTTTGGAATGTGAGAAGCTTCCCACTAAAGAGAGAGATCATCTCAAGGCAAGTCGTGAATACAATGACATACATTCTTCATTTCATTTTTACTATTGCTTTTTTAAACTGTTGTGTTGGTTATGATGAGTCCAAGTTGGCCGGGCTTAAACGTCACACACTAAGCTGACAGATTAGTGTGTGGGCCCCGCTTTACCACCATCGAACTTATCCCGTTTCCGTTTCGGTGCAATTTCGTTGGTAACTTTTTTAATTGCAGGTGTAATCTTATAAGATATGCAAGATACGCAATTTTGTTAGGTAATTTTTTTTAACTGTGCGTGTAATATTCTAAAGAGTATTAAATGACTTAGTGAAAAGCAAAATAAGCACTCAAGTGTTAAAACACATTATATATTATGTAAAATATATATTATAAATTATATTATATTTATATTAGATATATTTGATTATATATATTGTATTTATATATTTATTTGATATTTAATTATTATATATAAAATAATATAAATATATATAATATAATATCACATATATTTTATATAGTATAATTTATTTTATATTATATAAAATGTAATATTATTTAATATATATTATATTATATTAAAAATTATATTAATATATTATTTATATATTTATTTCATATTCATCTATTCTATATAATATAATAAAATATAAATATAGTATATATATTTTAAAATAATATAGTATATTATATTTATTAGATTTTATTATATATTATTTATATGTTTATAATACATATTGTATATATTATATTTATATAATATGTAAATAATATTATGTAAAAAATATATAATATATGAATATATAAATACAATATAAATATATATACTATAATAGATAAATATATAATAAAAATATGTAAATATAATACATAATATTATGGATGAATATAATATAATAAAATATATATGATATTATATTTATATATATCTTTATTGATATTATATATAATAAATAAATATTAAATAAATATATAAATAATAGATAGTATATAAATATAATATAACATCAAATAATATCTTATATAAATATAATATAATTTATAATATATATTTT
>VDFB02130816.1:0-93772 GCA_007258455.2 Sequoia sempervirens
CTAGGAATCCATTGCTTCAATACCGAGAACAAGAATAAAATCTCTCAAGAAGTTATGAATGAAAATCATCTACAACCATGTATAAAACAACAAGATGAAAACTAGAAATATCTCACCAAAACTCCACAATAATGCTCAATATGTACTTCTGGATGAAGCACACTCTCAGTCCACCACCTAGGGAACCATAGTTTCAAGCTCAAAGAGTGGAGTAAAGTTTCTAGGCTTTCCCTTAGCCAGATTTTGGATTTCAAACCAGCAGCATAACATTATATTTTTTCCAAAGATAATCAACTCTTCAAATAGTAGCAATATATAAGTTTCAACTGGCAAATGAAACACTTCAAATTCTAAGAAGTCAAATCACTTCAACTTCCAAGAGAGACGCCACCTTTAAGCATTTACTTTTTGAAATAATAAAACATTATTCAACTTTCCTTTTAGGCATCCATTTCCAAATTGCAACAATAAAGCATTTATTTAAATCATTAAATGTTCAACATGACCCCTCTTTAAAACAACATGAAGTTATTAAGCCTTAGAGGCATGGGGTACAACTGAAAAACATGAAATTGACTAAGTATAAAAACTCAGTCCATGGAGATAACCAAAACCGATGCCAATACTGAAACTGATGGATAGCAAGATGACTTGAGTTGAATTGCTGATGATGCCACTGCCAAAAATATACTTACTAAAAATAGCCAGCTACTATAAATAATAAGTTCACATCAAACCAACAAAAAGCCAAATTGAACACTGAACTGCAAAGGATTGAACTATTGCTAGACAGATACTGCTAAAAGATAGACTTGCTAAAAATAGCAAACTGCTATAAATAGTAAGTCTGCACAACATCCTCTAAATGCCAACTGAGCAGTATTTGAAAAAGGAAACCCTAATTTTGCACAATTGAGTAGGCTACAGATTCTTGGAAATAGGCTAAATCCAAATGAAGAGTGTATGGCCAAAATGGGGACATTGCAAATCCAATATGGAGAGCCATGGCTACATTCAAGCCATCGAGTTGATCTAGGAGTTTGTTCAAATAATCACCTAGAGAAAAATAACAAAGATGTTGATTTAAAGAACTGCTTCTCATGATCAGGAAATATCTCATAGGTTTATTGATTACTTAAAAGCTAATATTGACATTCGATTATCTACATGAATATCTAGATGGCAAGTGATGAGCACACATGAGAAGTGTTCAAGCATTTATGATGATGTAGTGAATGAAGACATGTTTATTAACCATTTTGAATTAGTTTATTAGACCACTAATGAGAAAAAACAATTGAAAATTCATTGAAAAGATCATTTAGAATTACCAAATGCAACAAATAGGGGTCCAATGTCATCACTACACTGTTGATTACATATTCCCAATATGTATCAAAATGTGAGTTCAATTAAAAGTAATTGCCTAAAGTGGACCAAATTGACATCGTAATGGATTGTGTACATACACTCCAAACTCTCTAGAATGAATCTACACCTTATACACATAAAAGCTCTGCAGCATGTTATAGACATACAATGAAAGCTCTGCAGCATGTTATAGACATACAATGAAGGATATGAAAGGGGAGTTTAATTCATTTTGGTCAATGTAGTTTTGTGTGTCGTGTTAGATGTGTACACAAATTGTCTACACATACACAAGGTATGCAACATTTACTAAAAAGGCTTAAAAAACCAATTAAGTGTAGATTCATTTTCTACAGCTTGGAGTCCCTGTATATCGTGATCATGTGCCAAAACACTTTTTAAACAAAAGAGTGTCTTGAACTAAAAATTTGTAGCTATAAAGCAAAAATTAATAAAATATGTAGAGCATTAAAAGATGCCTCTTCATCCGAAGAAGGTCTAAAAAACAAATATCGTATTTATGAAGGACTAAATTCCTACCTTTCTATGGTAATAATGTACAAAAATCAAACATCGATAAACGAGGAGGGTAAAAAAATACGGTCAAGAAACATTCAACTGGTGAGATTGTTTTAACCGTTTTGCATTGCTTTTCGTCATCTTTTAATTGTTGATTTCACAAATCAAGTTGGCTATTTTCAAATAGGTTACATCTTTAGTGTAAATATATAACGTGGTTTTTATTAAGAAAATCTTTTATAGAATTTGTTTGTTCTATGATAGATGAGTTACGATATAGAAATTTAAAGATAGAGGGAAATAGTTTGAGTCAAATAGATTATTGGAAGATTATATTTTTTTATTATGTTGACTTTAAGTTTGATTCATAGCAAGCACAAATGCAACTAAATCTTCTCATTAGTCATTAGAATCAATATTTGTTAAATATTGATGAACCAATGATTAGTTAGTAAAGAATTGTAAAGTGACACTACAACAAAAACTTATAAATTAATATTGAGAGTAGGATATGGAATAAAAATATTGCATGAATAGCATTATATCTATTAATCATATTTTAATTCATTTTAATTTTTGAATAGTTCTAACCATAATTCTTACCTTATTTATAATCATATTTTTTGAGGGGTTGATCTAGGTGAACATGTCCCTTTGCAACATAACAACAATCCTCTAAAAGTATTTATTGATACTATCAATTTCAAATAGCAAAAGAAACAAAAGAAGTAGAGCTAAATTAGATGAACCAATAAGTAGAAGTGTGTATATTGCTAGATTATTTATGTGGGCACATATTTGATCCTAATCACAAATTCTACCCCACTTAGTGTAGTTTATCTATCTAGATTTTGAGGTGAGCTTTAGATTATCATATTCCCTTTTTTATTATCAAAAGACATTTCAATGAATTGGTATAATTATATTTTTCCTTTGAACACATAGTTCAATACCTTCACTTTATCATATTTAATTTCCATACTTACCTTTTATTATTTCACACATGCCCACAAATATCATTTATGAATCTAGGCTAATTCATGTTAATATGTATGCATCTCATTGGATTAGCCTAGATCAAGCTTAGAGATTTTTTTTGCAATCACATCTAAGTTACTAATTTTGAACATTTTTCTAAATTTGAAAAAAGGTTTGAGAATAATCATATATTAGTAACATGTCTAATAATTACAAAACAAAAACATTTTATCTAAAGAAATTAGTGACCATTTTTTTAGAGACAATGAAAAAAATTGACTTCATAAAACTACAAAATTTTACATGTGCATAACTTTCCATGCTAAACACCTCCACTTAGAGACAATTAATTTTTGACCCACATAAGAAAACAAAACTTCTACATGTGTTTGTCTTTGTATAGTTAAAACCTTTATTTGACTTCACCTAAAACATATACATTGTGCTTTCAAATAGTGCAAGCGAAACTAATAATATGTACCTCGGGAGAAACAATATTGATAAGAAAATGAAATGACTCAATTATAATATATTCCAAACTCAAAATAAAATATTTATATACTTAAATCCGCCACTTAACTTCACTTATAAACAAAACAACTCCAAACTATCATTTTAAACATATTCTAAATTTCAAATAAAAAACATGATCACTTGAAACCTCCACTTAACTTCACTTATTATCATACCCATTACACTTTAAAATAATGTGAGTGTTAAGCAATAATATATGCCTTGAGAGAAACATCGACAAGAAGATGGAATGATTAACTTTTTCAACCCAAATATGGTAAAGACTGTACTGCAAAGAATTTGTATAGGGGAGAGGATCCACTAGTTGAGCATGTTTCAATAGTTGAGATAGTAGTTGTTTATATAATGTCCAATAGTTGTGATAGTAGTTGTTTATATAATGTCCAATAGTTGTGACTTGACTACCCATTATTAAACAAAATGTATTCCTTTGATCTAATAAGCAACCAATCATGTGATGCCACATCAACGCTCAACTACCAATGATGTGAATGCATAAGTATTGGTCTCACTTCTTTTTTGGGACTTTTTGGACACCTTGACAAAAGAATGCTATGATATTGCTATCGGGATTGCTTAGGTGTAGTTCGGAATTGACTCATTGACCCATGTTCATGAGTAGTGGTTCACAAGAACCCATCTCTCATGATATTGAATGGTCCACTCAAAACTCATTGCATCTAGGTGATGCTCATAGAGGTGAAGCACTGGGCCTCCCCAAGAGGTCACCCATCCCTACTACTCCAACTCAAAGCGCTTAACGGGGAGTTTTCTCCAAGGTTAAGCCCGCTTGAGTTGTTACCCCATTGCAAAACCTTCAGCAAGTGTTGTGCCTTATGAACCATTCATAATAGAGCCCTTTAGCTCATCAAAAGAATGCTGATGTGACATCATATTTGATGATGTGGCCCTGAAATGAAAGTTATAAGTAAGGGACTTGTCAAATAAATTGTTGTAAAAAATTGAGAGTGATTTGAAATTTCTACATAAGATAAGTAGAAACGCGAAGTTAAGGTGCACAACTACTAAATCCTCTCACCCTAAAATTCCCGTGAAGAATTATGTGTACTGAACACACATTTGCCTTTCCTGGTGCACAGAGAAGACGTCTTTGTAAAGTATACGATGAATTAAATGGATTGCATCAACGTGGAACCAGTTTTGTTCGCTTTCTTGCTCACGAGACATTCAGAAGGGCAAACACCCGTCACATTATCAGTATGGATTTGGGATTCGCTCTATATCTATCCAATCGAAACATTTGACGAGTATTGGAGAGGAACTTAATCTCGTTATCTCTGCGCCGTATAAGCCCGATTCATGGCCTTGTAATGTGAGCTACTGTGTGGGGGAATATCGACGGTGCAGAATAAATGAATTTTTTTAGCTTTCTGCCCTTTTTGAATGCAGAAGCCATCGAGGACTCTCTGGCTTTACTCCCCGCATGGGTTGCATTTGAACACAACCTTGGGAAGAGTTAGTTGAAAGTGGTTGATCTCATCCACGAGATTGGTTCTGTTTTCTGTTTAGTCAGAGACCTCACAACACCTCTGAATTCTTAAATATGGAGGAGAATGGTTCAGTTTAGTGTTCCCCTGCCATTGCTCTCTGTCTCTGTCTGGTCTGAAGTTGTTCCTGCCCACAAGAGAAATATGACCAAACTTGCTTGAAAGTGAATCTTCTCTGTGATTATTCTCTGGTGCTCTAAAATTGCTTAGATATTTGTGCAAACTTCCTTGATGATTATGCAGATAGATTTAGTTGGAGGATACTACGATGCTGGAGATAATGTAAAATTTGGGTTCCCAATGGCTTTTACTACAACTATGTTGGCATGGAGCGTGGTGGAGTTTCGGGATTGCATGGGGAATGGAGTTGAAAATTCAAAGGCAGCAATACATTGGGCTACTGATTATTTTTTCAAAGCTACTTCTACTCTTCCCCAGAAAATGTTCGTTCAAGTATGCTTAATGCAGCTACCTTGTGAAGGAAAACAAGGAATTTAATTCTGTTATATCTATTTTATTTACATGTTTTGAACATGTTTAAAAAAGGTGTTTTTATGGTTTTTCTCATGTAGGGAACCCCTATGGAGACGACTATTGTTGGGAACGATTAGAAGACATGGATACCCCATGAACAGTTTACAACTTGTGGATACAAAGTGTCACGGGGCTAGACCAGTGCACGGATCAAATGTACCTTGTCTACTCTGAGAGGTCTATCTCGCGCGACACTGCTCAACAAACTACTTGTGACTCCCTTGCAGACAAGTCCTTTCCTGTTCATAGATTACACCTTTGAACCAACGAGTCCTCCTTTTAAGGAACTCGACTTCTACAAGTGCATCATGGAATTATGCACCTGCGAGCTACTACGAGCTCTTTGGCTTGCATATTAGGAACATGACTCACTTTGTTCACTTTCTTGAATGCTACTGCACACTAGTACAGACTTGGTGATTCCATCGAGTGTTTCATCCTAGTGTCCCCCATAAGACTACAGATTACTAGTCTCATTCACCTTGAACTCTGGGTTCGATCTTCACTTGGATAGGCTATTGGAGCTCTTCCAGATCCAACACCAAACTCACGATGAGTTCCTTCTTGCTCTTCGGGAAGGTTGACTCCAACTGAGTAACTCCCACTTATGCATTGGGCCCAAGATCCTAGATCACCTGGTCCAATGACTTCAAGGACTACACACCTTGATCTCACCTGATACCTACTTGGTTCCACCTTTCAAATAGCATCATGTTGCACCATGCAACCCTTGTTGAGATCTTGCACCAACAATACCAACTCGAGTATTTGAGACTCCTTCCTTGTTGCCCCATTCCTGGGTTGAACAACAACTTCACTAGCATCCATCCTTGCTCATACGATACACCATATTGATTGACTCAGCTCTTGAGTTCAACCCTTGAGATCCTACTGAGGAGAATTGGATCTACCTCAAGAGTATACCAACACGCTTTTGCTTTGATGGCGCCCATTTGTGACCTACATGGCATGGTCCAACACTACTTGCGGGGAGCGCACCTAGTGTGGCTCCTCGACTTGCACTCGAATGCTGAGAAGTGGACTTGCTTCGTCCTCAGGCTCACATGAGCTTTCTTGCTAGAACTCACCCAGCTGGCTCGTTCTAGACTTTGCTCGACATTGCTGAGATGCACTTGGCCATCCCAGGCTTACTATTGTTGAATCAAATTTGTAGCTCACCCAACATTGCACTCCTCTTTTTACCCCATCTCTTGGGATGAGTTCCAACACCTAGCCCCCTTGCGCGACATGCCTTGGAACTAACTCATGCTGGCCCTGCTACTACGTTTCACAAGGATTAGGATGTTGGGTTCACCACCTAACCTCTCTCATCACGTCTAGGGCGGAAAAAGATCTTTCCTCGTCCCTAAAGACTAATGATAACACCTAAGCTGCTATGGGACTTGAGGCAAGAGCTACTTTTGTTTCACTTCTGGAAGGAAGAGTTGGAGGAGCACCCCTGGTTGGTGTCCTGCTGTGAAGTCTTAGTGCAAGCTTGGTTGCATCCCTATGATGTTCCTTTCCATTTGAATGATCATACCTTCCTATATAAGCTATTTGTATGAATCCCACACCATGATAGGATGACACCGTGCTTTGGGCTAACTCCCCCATTTCTGACTTTTCTCATGACAAACAACCTATATGAACTTACTGCTTTGAAGACTCTTGACATCTGGCTAACTCTTGTGCCATGTTTGGGCATGACTCTTGCAGACTTGACATTTGACTAACTCCTTCATCATGGCTAGGCATGACTATCTAGACCTAGCGCCTGACTAACTCTTTCGCCATGGCTTGGCATGACTCAGCACTTATGCTTCATGCTACACTACCCATGCTATGCTTGGGTAGCTCGGCTCGACATTGGAACTGGTTGTCCAACTCACCTCGACATCTCTACAACACTAACATCAAGTACTTGGCTTCCAATGCAACTTGGCCCATGTCCAATGGACAATGGACTTGGTTCACGCCTCACAGTAGATGGGTGCACAATGGCTTGCCCTATGGCTCCTTGGCTAGGTATGCAGTATGGATGATTCCTAGACGTTGTGTCCACTAGACTCCTACATCCAACTTGCACGACCACTACGACTTTCCTGACTCACACATTGGCACACCGCATCACACCAAACTTGTAACACCAAGGGTGCAACCTAGTTGCACTACACTCGGACTCAGTCTAGTGCTCCTTGAGCGCACTGTTCACTTCAAAGCCCCTTACATTCTCCCCCACTTAAAAATAGGTGATCTCCCCGACATCGAACATCCAAACGTGAGAACCATGCTTAACTGCTTCCTAGTGAAGACTTATGAACCTATCCAAGAGATCTCCAAATGTTGAACTTGTGACAACTTGTCTCATACTAAAGTGAAGCGGGGGTTGCATGTCCCTGACACTGCAATGCTTTGCAAGGCTCTGCTACCTTGACTAACTTACTGAGTTGTTTGATGGAGAACATTGCATCACTGGGGATACACTATTTAGGCACTTCCAACATCTACTAAAATAACTCACTGCGACAACAGGGTTGTGTAGGTTTAGTATGTAGCCTTTGGTGACTAGCATACCCTCTTCTAACTGTTTCTTGAATTCACACCTTCAACTTTCAGCTTTCTAGCTTCTGTCTATTGCGCCATCTTTTTGGCCTATGATGCCCCAGTACTGTAGCCTCTGGCAACCAGTATACTATGCAGGCACGGCGTCATGGTGTGGCTTGGCACCCATTCGACTACTTGGAGTCTCTCACGTGTCATGCAATGACCCAAAATGAATGACAACTTATGTCTACCAATACACATCCTATGTCTGCTAATCCTTCAATACTCAACCATACTCTTTTCCACCCTCAATGGTGTACTTTTGCAAACTCTTGGAGTCTGCCCTGGTGTTGACTCGGAACACCCACGCTTTGCACACTTCATCTACACTAAATGTACCTCCATGTTAACTAGATCAACTCCGAAGCTTCTTCATCTTTTTACAAACTTCTTTCTTCTATGACTTGGTCTACTTCAATTATGAACCTTCTAGCCTAACTAGCCATCTTGTGACTTGCCTTGCTTCAATTGCAAAATCTTTCAACCTTTGACGCCACCAAAATTTCACCTTGGATCAATGCCTGATGTGATCCTACACCCTAAACACTACCTTGTGTAGGTCCCCCATTTGATTTCACCTCGGAGTTGTGTTTGACACAATCCTACACCCTTAACTGATGCACTTGGATGCAATCGAGTCCTCCATTGATTTCACCTCGGATCTAACCTTGGTCAAGACCCTACACCCTATACTCTGAGACTAGGCTCAGGTACCCCTTTCTTTCTGACTTGCCATGAAATACCCACAACACCACTACAACATCTACACTATGTTTGGTTCCCTGTTGACTTATGCATCCTGTGAACATTCTGCAACACTCGCAACATCTTAACCCAGCTTGTAGGCCATGTCGACTTCTTTTGAAACTCCTCACCTTTGAGAATCACTTGCAACAACTGCTTGGTTGGCTAACTGCACTTACCTTGGACAAGTGACTTCCGATGTGGGGCTCTAGAGTGCATGCTTGTCAAGTCCACATATAACTGTGTCCATACTGTTGATGTCTAACTTTGATACATCCCATGATGGATCCATCTTCATGAATAGCTAAGTTATTTGATGTCCACGCTACTGGTAAATGAATTTGGCACGAGCCTTGCTCGCCTAGGTGCACATCCTTGTTATGCAACTTAGAAGAGTCCCTTGAGAACTACTTTGGCACATACCCAACCATTGGGTCTAACTTGATGCACACGAAACACTGTATTGGTGCGACTTCAAATGCGCAATTGGACTGGCTCCAGTGCGACTTGATGTGAACTCAATTGATGAGCCCGACTTAGGGAACTCTCTATCCCGCTTTCGATGTTGTTGTTGAAAGCCTAGACAACTTGTGCCCACTTTCGAGTTGATTCACCCCACTTAGCAACACTCAAGACAAACTAGGTTGGCACCATATTCCTATCAAAAGAACACCTGTGTACCAATTGAGCTCACACCCAATTCCACATCTGTGTCATTCTAGGATCTAACTCAGTGCCCTGATGGAGATGGCTAATCTTTCAGATTCAACCAACGCAAAATGAGTGTTACACTAGAAGTCAACCACAAATTGCTCACTAAATCCTAATCCTTGCATGGATCGGCCTCTAAATTTTGATGATACTATTTCAAACCATCTTGATTCACCCTACACACCACTGTTGGATGCTTTGCACTTCCTTGCCTACAGTGACTAACTTTAGGACCATGCCTTGATGGCTTGCTACAATCTGCTTGCACAACTGATGGCACTACTAGAATGAGACCTTGCTCGGTACTCTGTTGTCACTCCATTTGCAAATCTTCTCTTTGAAACCTTGATGGCTCCATGACTTTGACACCGACTCCTGGGTGTACCCTGGCTTGACTCTTGTGAGTCTCCGATGAAGTTGTTCATGACTCATCTCATACCCAACTGACTTTTTCTGGCTCAGAGGGAGAGAACCCTGCTTTGCACTTTGATAAAACCCAAACTCAATGCACATCCAATACTGACTTGAAGTATTAGAAGAGAGCAACTGGCTTTGCTCTAATACCAATTGTCACGGGGCTAGACTAGTGCACGAATCGAATGCACCTTTTCTGCTCTACGAGGTCTATCTCGTGCGGCATTGCTCAATGAACTACTTGTGACTCCCTTGCAGACAAGTCCTTTCCTGTTCACAGATTATGCCTTTGAACCAGCGAGTCCTCCTTTTGAGGAACTTGACTTCTACAAGTACATTGTGGAATTATGCACCTGCGAGCTGCTATGAGCTCTTTGGCTTGCATGTTAGGAACATGACTCACTTTGTTCACTTTCTTGAACACTACTGCACACTGGTACAGACTTGGTGATTCCATTGAGTACTTCATCCTGGTGTCCCCCATAAGATGACAGATTACTAGTCTTGTTCACCTTGAACTCTAAGTTCACTCTTCATGTGGATAGGCTCTTGCAGCACTTCTAGATCCAACACCAAACTCACGATGAGTTCCTTCTTGCTCTTCAGGGAGGTTGACTCCAGCTCAGTAACTCCCACTTCTGCATTTGGCCCAAGATCCTGGATCACCTGGTCCAATGACTTCAAGGATTGCACACCTTGATCTCTCTTGATACCTACTCAGCTACTTCCCAAGTCCTGCTTTGTTCCACCTTTCAAATAGCATCATGTTGCACCATGCAACCCTTGTTGAGATCTTTCACCAACAATACCAAATCAAGTATCTGAGACTCCTTCCTTCCTACCTCATTCTTGGGTTGAACAAGTTCACTGGCATCCATCCTTGCTCGTACTGTACACCATGCTGATTGACTCGATTCTTGAGTTCAACCCCCAAGATCCTGCTGAGGAGGATTGGATCTACCTCAAGTGTATGCCGACACGCTTTTGCTTTGATGGCGCCCATGTGTGACCTACACGACATGGTTCAACACTACTTGCGAGTAGCACACCTGGTGTAGCTCCTTGACTTGCACTCGAATGCTGAGAAGCGGACTTGCTCCGTCCTTAGGCTCACATGAGCTCACTTGCTAGAACTCACCCGGCTGGCTCGTCCTAGACTTTGCTCGACACTACTGAGATGTACTTGGCCATTCTAGGCTTACAGTTGCTGACTCAGATTTGTAGCTTGCCCAACATTGCACTCCTCTTTTTACCCCATCTCTTGGGACGAGTTCCAACACCTGGCCCCCTTGGCGGTATGCCTTGGAACTAACCTCTCTCATCACGTCTAGGGTAGAACGAGATCTTTCCTCATCCCTACAGACTAATGATGACACCTAAGCCACTATGGGACTCTAGGCGGGAGCTACTTCTGTTTCACTCCTGGAAGGAAGAGTTGGAGGAGCACCCTTGGTTGGTGTCCTGCTGTGAACTCTCGGTGCAAGCTTGGTTGCATCCCTATGATGTTCCTTTCCATTCAAACTATCATACCTCCCTATATAAGCTATTTGTATGAATCCCACACCATGGTAGAATGACACCGTACTTTAGGCTAACTCCCCCATTTCTAACTTTTCTCACGACAAACAACCCATAGGAACTTACTGCTTTCAAGACTCTTGATGTCTAGCTAACTCTTGCGCCATGCCTGGGCATGACTCTTTCAGACTTGACATCTGACTAACTCCTTCATCATGGTTGGGCATGACTATGCAGACTTGGTGTCTGACTAACTCTTTCGCCATGGCTTAGCATGACTCGACACTTCCTTATGCTCCATGCTACACTTCCCATGCTATGCTTGGGTAACTCAGCTCAACATTGGAACTGGTTGTCCAACTCACCTTGACATCTCTACAACACTAACATCAAGTACCTGGTTTCCAATGCAACTCGTCCCATGTCTAATGGACAACGAACTTGGTTCACGCCTCATAGTAGATGGGTGCACAATGGCTTTCCCTATGGCTCCTCGGCTAGGTATGAACTATGGACGAGTCTTAGACGTTGTGTCCACTAGACTCCTTGATCCAACTTGCACAACTGCTACGACTTGCCTAACTCACGCACTGGCACACCGCATCACACCAAACTTTTAACACCAAGGGTGGAACCTAGTTGCACCACACTCATACTCAATCCAGTGCTCCTCGAGTGCATTGTTCACTTCAAAGCACCTTACACAGAGCATCTAGGCTCCGAAGTCACAGGCGAAACTATTGTGGCAATGGCAATTACCTCTATGGTCTTTAAAACATTAGAACCAACTTATTTCCAAAATCTTCTTCAAGTTGCAACTCAGGGTAAAATATGGATACTACAGACCGAACTTTTAGACTACTTGTGTTTGTCGGCTAGGCTTGAACATTGCCCACGTTTGTAGTCAAATTTAGAGTACCACTGTACAATTTATTAAAGTTAGATACAACATTGAGAAATGCAAGAAAAGATCAATCATATTTGCTCCACTACAGATCTTCGACTTTGCCGACAAGTATAGAGGAGCTTACAATGATAGCCTCAATTCGAGTGTTTGCCCCTTCTATTGTGACTTCAGTGGATACCAAGTAAAGCCTTTTATATTTTCTATTTAGTTTTAATTACATATACATATATGAGATTTTTTTGGATTTGATTGCGAGTTTTTCTTTTCTTGAATTAAATTTTATGATTTATTGTAAAAATGGATCATAAAGTTTGATCCAAAACATGGATGAAAATAATTCACAATGAAATTCAAATTAATTTTATATTAATAATTAAGTTTTAATTGTTTTTTCTCGATAGTTGTAAGATTTCTAATGAAAAATGAAAATTTTTAGGACGAATTATTGTGGGGAGCTTCATGGCTGCACAAGGCAAGTGGAAACGACTACTATCTAGACTACATTCACACCAATGAAAAGATACTCGGAGCCGATGAAACTATAAATGAATTTGGATGGGATCACAAGCATGCTGACCTAAATGTTTTGGTTGCCAAGGTAATAACAATTCTAGTTATATCTACTTTTCATCATCCAAAACTCCATTTAAATCTGTGTTTCATCTTGACAACGCTTTGGAGGAAGGGGGTGAGGGAAATAGTAAGAGTAGTTCTTAGAATTATACGTAAGGCATGCAATTTTAAATTGATAGGGTTCTCATTGGAATTGCAGGAGTATTTAATGGGGAATGCAATATTCCTGCAATCGTACAAATCACACACTGACAGTTCCATTCGCTTGTTGTTACCATAGACATCAAGCACTCACGTCGACTACACACCAAGTTTCTTTCAACTATGCTCTCTAGTTGACATGGGTTTTACAAATCATATAGAATTTAAAAGATTGTTTTTGGAATCAATGGTATATTTTTTAATCAACTTTGTTATTGTATGCAGTGTATTTGTCTTTTATTCTCTTCATTTCCACGTCTTTTTTAAGATTATGTCTACAATCCAATATTTTACTCTCATCTTTCTAATAATAGATCATTGAGTATGATATGAAAATATTTGACAATTGATTTCAAAAATAATGTTTGATATTCTCTCTTAAGTCTTTACTAATTTTTGAGATATATTTTCCTTCAAGTAGATTGATATACAAAATTGGAGGAAGTAACATGCAACATGTAACTTCCATATCATTTTTGCTTCTAGTCTATGCTAATTATCTTAGTAGATCCTCTCAATCAATACCCTACATAAGCATTTCAGCGACTCCTGAAAGAATTAGAGCCATTGCTAAATGTCAAGTAAAAGGTTCACAGGAGCCCAAGTTTTTTAGAAATTTGAACAAGTTTTTTAAAGGTTTGAATTGAAATAAGAGACCACAATCAAGATTTCCTTCCATAGGAAATTAGTAACAAAAAAATTGGGGTTGTGTTGTATAAAAAAATGGACTTTATCCTAGGAGAAAACCCTCTAAATCTCTCATACATGGTTGGTTATGGAGATCACTTTCCTCAAAGAATTCATCATAGAGGCTCATCACTTCCATCCATTACAAATCATATAGACTTCATAACATACAAAGGGGGGAAATTCTGGTACAACACAATTGACCCAAACCCTAATATTCTGGTAGGGGCAATTGTTGGGGACCTGAACAACAATGATTGGTTTGCAAATGATAGGGTGCACTTTAAACAGTCATAGCCTATAACTTACATCAATGCTCCTCTCATGGGGGCCCTCACATTTTTTAGTGCAAAAAAAAAAAACTACTAACTACCTCTCACACTAAAATTATGGTAGTTAAAGAAGTCATTGAAACTAATTACTACTCCCTTTTGTAGACGGAGGAAAAATTAATTCTAAAAATCTTATTAGATTAAGATTAAGATTTTCACCATCCTCAATGAAATTGCCTGTAAAACAAACATACATGCAAAAAAAATATTTAATCTAAACACACATGCATATTAGCAAGTATTCACTCCATTGTTCTTCTCAATCTCACATAAGAATGCAAGATTTTGAAGGATTTGATTGTGGAATGTTGGTTGCTCAATATAGCAAGATAACAATGTAGTGAAGGTTCAAAGATGGAGAATGATGGATGAAAGATGATGAAAGATTGTAGATATAATTCAACAGAGTAATGGTACTCAAAATCTCCTCTCCAAATGGCTTGTGAGAGGCCATATTCATAGCGTTTCAATGTGGACGGAGAAGAATATTCGATAAGATTTGATTTTTTGCTTTATTTGATCAAAGAGGAAATACAACAAAATAAGATAAGATTTGAAAAGACAAAGATTTTGATTTTCTCTTTTAAAGGAAATAAATCCTAAAAAAGATGAGAAGGATAATTGAAATGATAAACTTACTAAATAATGATAAAGCATTATCTAATAAGGATAGAGATGATGTGGAAAGATAATTAAATAATGTAAAATCATTATTTAATTATAGACGAAGGTGAAAAATATATAATTAAATGAATAAAGATTTATTTAATCATAGGAGAATGGATAAATGACTAATTAAACAATTAAAATAATTATTTAATTAGAGAGGATAAATGTTCATGAATAATTAAATAAATAAATATTTATTTAATTATAGAAGAATAGATACATGATAAATAGGGAATAAATGAAATTAGTCAAATAAATAAAATTTATTTAACTACTTAGGTGATGACATGGGTACCTAGGGAAAAACATACTACAAGATGTCTAGGTGTTGCAAGACATGGACATTTTTAGGTGTCTACATTTTGCCCCTCTTTGAGATGATGTTCAAGATGAAGAGATTTGTGTCGAGTAACATCATTTCAAAGAAGTTAAGGTATGGATAGAGGAAAATGATTAATGATAGAAGGATAGGATGATGGAATGATGATGCCCCCTCGAGAGGATAGGCGGGTTGGACAAACACGGGTAGGCTCTCGAAATGAAATGATAAGGATAGAAAAGATGATGCAAGATAGAAAGTGGATGAAGGAGATGAATGATACGTTATGCTGCAATGAAGGTGAGAAACCATGATGTTTGATATAGCACTAGACATTATGCACCAAGATATGAGGACCAAGGTGACGATGTGTCTTGTGCCCCAACATAATACAACCTTGTCTAAATGTATGAGGAAGTAAACTTAGAGCACAAAATTCCTAATGCACAAAAGGTATGATGTGACCTTAGATGCAAAGGATAGTGCAAAAAGCTATTCCAACATACACAAGATATGAATATTAGCTGGAATGATATAGATTTGATACAAATGCAAGATAAAATGATAACACACACAAGCAAGCAAGCATGCATGCACAAATGATTCAAAAACAAACAAGGTATTGCCCCTGTCAAGCTGTAAACCAATGATTAATTGATTGATTGATGATGATGATGATGATAGTGTTGTCATTGCAGGGAACGATATATCCCTAGATCAACACAAGGATGATTGATTAATTGATTGGGTTTACAAAAAGGATAGGATCAAGTCCAAAGGATGTGACTGGATAATTTGGCAAGATTGATTAACTTAGTTGGTATAGTTTTTAGGATTCATTTGCATTTGGATTTATTGCTTGGAATGATTGGAGATGATTTGATGTATGGATGAATGGATTTGATGAAGATGATTGATTGATTGAATGGTTGGATGATTGGATTGAGGTGATGGATTTTCGATGAAATTAGAAGAAGTGATTGGATGGATTGATTTTATTGCATGGGATTTTTGTTGGATTTTTTTATTTTTTTGGATTTTTTTTATTTTTTTAGTGATTTTTTCAGGACATTTTCTGATTTTTATGTATTTTTTCAGGACATTTTAACGGAAGAATGGATAAGGCTAATGAATAGGATGATCAAGATCAACTAGATAAGATACAGAGACAAATGCCTAAGTATTTTGCCCCTATTCCTCATCAAGACCAAGGGAAGAAATGATGTATTTAGATAGAATGATGTAATATGGATAAGGTGAAGGATATGTTACGGAAGATATGGATAAAGTGTATAGGATAAGATGTATGATGTTTAAGAGGATCCTTAACCTTGTTAAGATCAAAGGTGGAAAGGTAAAGGACGAACATAAAGAGGATAATGGATATGAATGATAGGATGGATGAAACTTGCCCCCAAGTGTAGAGTGCAAGAGGAATATGGAAGATAGGATATGGATAGGGATAAATGAATATGGAAGATAATATATGCATGATAGGAAGATGGAGGGAGGAATCAAGCATCAAGTTTCACAACTAATATCCCTTGAATATGTGCTCTAATAAACCATTGCAAGAAGGATTAGACTCATAAACATTGGTATATTAATGGTGTGATGGAAGAAGCTAAGGACTTATGCAAAGGTTTGGATTAAAAGGAGGCTAATGGGGGATGAATGTTGGATAATGGATAGGAGGTTGGAATGCTTGTTGATGGTTATATGAAAAGGATGGAAAGATCAACATCGGCACACACCTTGAAGGATGGTGGAGTGATGGAGGAAAAATGGAGTTTGACGATGATAGGTTTTTAGATGGACGATTGGAGGAAGCTTTTGGATTAGAAATTTTGGATGCCAATTTAGATTTTATTACTTCTACAAGACTTTTAGGAATCCACATAGCTTTTGACTTTGATTTTTGATTCATGGGCCTTTGTGGCCTTTGAAATTTTCCGTTTTGATTTATGGGCCTTTGTGGCCTTTGAATTTTTTCTTTTTGATTTATGGACCTTTGTGGCCTTTGAAATTTTTGCTTTTGACTTGATGGGCCTTTGTGGCCTTTTGGATTAGATTTTCTTTAATTTTTGCATGTCTCTTCGAGGAGACATGTTGATCCTTTGATATATGTGGATTTTGATATGGAAGCTTTTGACATTTGGCACCCAAATTTCTTCGAAGAGCAATGGGATGGGTGGATGGAGATGAATGATATGGAGGTCTTATGGATGGGTTAAAGTAGGTAGAATTTCGAGAGGGCATCAAGGATGTGTGCCTTTGATGTTCTTGATGAATAGGAGATGGAGGGATGTAGGGCCCCAATATGGATGGAAGGGTTGATGAACTAGGGTTTGGATGATAAGGACCTAGAATAGATGGAAGGCTTGATGGACTATGATAAGGACCTAGGATAGATGGAAGTTTTGATGGACTATGATAAGGACCTAGGATAGATGGAAGTTTTGATGGACTAGGATACTTAGGTTTATTTTGATGGATTGTGGACTTATGATGGGTATCAATGTCTTGAGCGTGAGGTGTATAACCAAGGCCATGATAATATGGATTTTCTTGGATATAAAGGGGTTCTAGGATACCTTGTTCATGAAGGCCTAATCCTTTGCCTTTGTAGTTCATACTTTGACACATTTGTTTGCCAATTGGATATGTATTATTTATGAAACAAGATGCAAGTCTATTGTGAGGTGGATGTGATATGGAAGGAATAACAAGATCTTCGAGTAAACCACCTTGGATAAAAGTGAGAGAACCCATTTGATAGGTAAGAGGTTCATGGATAGTTTGAATAGGGGTGATAGACTCTTGTGGAGGATTATGGTCATGAGGGGAATTAGGATGTGTGATAGGATCTTGACATGGGGATAAGGGGTTACTTTGATCTTAACTTGGAAAAGGATCAAGAGGTGTAGGAGATGGAGTAGCTTTCTCTTTATTAGATATGGAATAATCATGAAGTGGTATGAAAGACATGTCTTGATCATGAGAAGGATGAACATCATCATGGAATGAAAGGTTATCCTTGAATGGAGGTTTATCTTGATCTTGATGAGGAAGGGAATCTTGATATTTGGTGGAAAGCATATCTTGATCATTGGATATGATGGAATCATGAGATGGTATGGATTCATTAGATGAGGTGGAAGGAGGACTTGGAAGGATACTTTTTTCTTGAGATGGAAGGGAATCATCTTGGATGAAACAAAAAGAGATAAGGGGATCATCATGAGGTTCTTGAGAGATGGGATCTTGGTCAAAGATTGGAAGGGGTTGTGGAATTTTGGTATCATTGGATGGAGTGGAAAGAATGCTTTGATCTTGATGTGAAAGGGAGTCTATGCTAGCATTCTTTGGACTAATAGATTGACATGACTCATTGGATGGAGATGGTATGATGAGAGAGGATGGTTGGATGAAATTGTTAACTTGGGTGGAAGACTCATGAGGTTTATTTTGAATTATGGGAGATGAAGATAGATGCATGACATGGTAGGATTGCTCAAGATTATTTGTGTTTGAGGAAATAGGTTTAGGTTTCTCATTTAGCCTTTGCCGAAAATCATGGATATTGAACTTGGATGATGTAGTTTTGGGTAAGGATAAAGGCTTATGAGATGATTGCATCACTTCATTCAAATGTTGGGATTCAAGTTGTTTTTCAAGCTCTTTCAAACGATGGTCAAGATATTCAATCCTTTGGTTTCATCCATAGGTCAAGGGTGAATATGGAGGATAGCAGTTAGACATGTTTGGTTGATGGTTTTGGAAATGTTTTGAGGTGTTTAAGGATGGTTTGGATGATGTGTTTATGTGTTGGTGTTTATAGCTTGATCTGGAAATGTTTAAACAAATGATCACACATGTACACACATGAAGCACTCACGCAAGACACATAAGCAAGTTTGAATTTTGAAATTTGAAGAAAGTAATGATGATTATTAAACAAGAACACATGGAAAACACATCAACAAGCCCTATGATGAGTCAAGTGGGGTATGGCCAATTAGGTCTCAAACTAGTCTGCACAAGTTTGACTAAGGATGATTTGAAAGCAAAATCCTGCCACACAGCCAGGAGAAAGGGGTAACCCACCCTTCACCTTCACTTCCCAAAGGTATAAAGTTCTTTGGGGCTTAGCCAAGAGTGACAAAATTTTTAACTTCCAAACAAGCATGTGTTTCAATTCACACTTTGATTGAGGTCGTCCCCAGGGGTAATGAAATCCCCTCACAGGCCTCCTAGAAAGGGTTTGACAAAAGCAAACCAAGTGAGGTGTTTGTGATCACACACACACTTGATTCACACTCACAGTTGTTAATTGACCCTTAGAAAGGAAATGTGTGTAAAATAGTTCAAACACTTGTTCTTTTTAACCCCAAATCAAGATGTGTGATTGAAGACAAAATTCGTTTTAAGCCCAATGTCAAATATGTGATCAAATAAGATTTAATTTTATGCCCCAAATTGAAATGTGTGACAAGCAATGATCAATGAGAAATGAAAGATTAGAATGTATGCACCTGATTATTCGATTCCCAATTTGATGTGTAGGACTGATGTCAACGTTGTTCCAACTCCTTAGATCCCCCCTGAAAGTCACCAAGACAAGAAGAAATACCAACTCGCAAGCCAAAGTGAGATTAGGTCAAAAAAACATGTAATCTATTACAAATCCAAACTTAAATTAAAATAAATAAAACTAAACTAGATTTAAAAAGTTAAAAAAAATCTAAGTTAAATTAGAAAATTAAAATCCAACAAAATTTAAAAATTTAAAAATCTAAGTTAAAAATCTAATCTAAAATCTAAAATCTAATAAAAATCTAATTTAAAAAAAAATCTAACCTAATAAAAATCTAATAACTAATTTAATTTAAAAATTCTAACCGAAAATCTAAAATCTAATTAAAAAAAGCTAATTTAAAAAATAAAAATAAAAATCTAACGTAATATCTAAAATCTAATAAGAAATCTAATTTAAAAAAAATCTAATTTTGAAAATGCTAACCTAAAATCTAAAATCTACTAAAAATTCTAATTAAAAAAAAAAACTAATAGAAATCTAATTCTAAACTAAAATCTAAAAAATCTAAAATCTAAAAAAACTAATTTTGAAAATTCTAAACTAAAATCTAAAATCTACTAAAAATCGAATAAAAATCTAAGAAAAGAAAGATCTAATTAAAACTAAAGATGTGATGTACAATCATTATTTAATTATAGATGAAGGTGAAAAATATATAATTAAATAAATAAAGATTTATTTAATCATAGGAGAATGGATAAATGACTAATTAAACAGTTAAAATAATTATTTAATTAGAGAGGATAAATGGTCATGAATAATTAAATAAATAAATATTTATTTAATTATAGAAGAATAGATACATGATAAATAGGGAATAAATGAAATTAGTCAAATAAATAAAATTTATTTAACTACTTAGGTGATGACATGGGTACCTAGGGAAAAACATACTACAAGATGTCTAGGTGTTGCAAGACATGGACATTTTTAGGTGTCTACACCTTCTACCCATTGAATAAAGTCTTGAAGTAGCTGACCAAATACTGTACACAATGCAGGCTAATTTCATGCCAATGAATCCTCACTATGTACAAACTATTGGAACTATGGAAATAAATAAAGATGTAGTGAGATGGATTTATTTCAGACATCCTTGAATTTGAAGTCTATCCGAGTCTTTTTACGATTTTAATACCCACTGAGTCAAATCTAAAACTAAAATATTTGTTAAGGCATGTGAAAAAATAAACATTTAATTGATAAGTGATGACATAGTTTTGTTTTTTTTCTTCACGTGACCAAGCAATCACAAACTTTAAACACAAAAATAATACAAAAAATTCCCTTGGTAGTGATGGCAGCTTTCAACAAGTGTCACATAGTGGGAGTACTTGTCTTTGTAGTATTGTAATGGAAGTATTTGTTGTCAATTTCAAGGTAGGTAAAAAATGTGCTCTCCACTTGATAAAATAGTTGGTATGACATTGATAGGTCAATTGAAGTTGTTAGATTTGACCTTGACCCCAAGTTTGATTCATTTAAGGTGCAATTGAGACTAGTACACTTAAATTGAGCATGTTCAAAATAAAGTAATATATATTTATTATTTATTTGCTACCAATGTGGCCTTCATTTCAATAAAATATTGTGTAATTAAAACATGAACAAAATTTAGTCATTAAAAAAGTTCCCTCATTAGGGGAGGGCCCAATAGTGGTGCGGATACCAATAGTTGTCAAAGTACATGTACATTCAAAGTTCAATATTTTAAAAATATGGAACTAGTAATTGTAAGAGAGGATCCAATAGTTGAACAAAATATGCCCATTACAAGTCTGTATAGCTTCTGGATTTGATTGTGTGCAAAATTTTTTAGCATCAACGTTTGCTGATGATGGATCATGTAGTGTGATCCGAAACGTTGATGCTAAAAAGTTTTGCACACAATCAAATCCAAAAGCTATACAGACTTATGATATGGATTGTGGAAACTTATTATCATTAATATGCCCATTACATTCAAAAAGCAACAAATCATATGATGTCACATTGACATGCACTAAAAAACATGACTTAATGCACCAGTATTGGTCTAACTTGTTTTGGGGTCTATTATGACCCTTCAACAAAAAGCATGTTGATGACACCTTTTTTCTCGGTCTATGCAAGTGAAAAGAAATATTTGAATTGTCCACGTCCCTGGCCACTCCGGGATATAATCTTTTAATGTCAATGTTGCATGTTCATTGCTATGTCGACCCATAAAGTTAGGGTGCACCACTATTGTGCCCTCTTCCCTACAATCCAATAATTTTTCCAACATATATTTTTTAACACCATTAATCTTTATTAATGATTGAAGATTATAAATTCACATTAATTTGATAATATAAATACAATGTATCATATAAAAACCACATTTGAAAGATCATATCTATACAACACATGAAAGATCATACCTATGCAACACAGAATCGATCCATACCTGGAAAAATGACTCACAAGAGAGTTACAGGTAAAATGAAGTTCCAAATGGAAAGCTATTTTAATCACCTGTTATAATATTGAAAAATTAAAACATGAACAGAATTTACCATTAGAAAAAGTTCTAACTAGCCGAAAATTAGGGACCATATGGAATGTATGTACTAACATTAACAGTTTGATCACGCCTCTGTCAAATTCGCGCAGCCGCTATCATGTTAACTATGTCTAGAAGCGAGTCAGCCATTAAAAATTACTGGGCTGGGTTTAATGGAATTTACAAGCGCTTCCAAATTAGTTGCAGACTGTCCTCTGCTCACTTCCTTCTCTGCAACAACCCTAAATCTCTCTGCTACTCTTCTTAATCTCACACTCTCCTCTCCTTCCATCAACATTTTCACCTTGCTCTCTATTTCTTCAGCTCTTATAACCCTATTCATATCATCTGCATTTTTTAACCGTAACCCAAACTTCCATTCCTCCACAATAAATCTGCAATTAAAAAACTGGTCCCCTAAAAGTGGAAATCCCAGCATGGGAACACCCGCCCAGACACCTTCCATGACAGCATTCCACCCGCAGTGGCTAAGAAACCCTCCCACAGAAGGATGTTTCAGAACCTCAGCCTGCCTAACCCAGGGCGCAATTAACCCCCGCCCTTTACATTCGTCCAAAAATCCAGTCGGCAACATCTCCGAGAAATGACTCGCCTCGTAATCTGGACGAAGCGCCCACAGAAAATAGCACCCGCTCTTTATGAGACCGGTGGCTATTTCCCTTACCTGAGCTCTCTCCAAATTCATGAAGCTGCCGAAGGAAACATAGATGACCGATTGCGCCGGTTTGGAATCCAGCCATTCACTGCAGTGCGTGTCCAGCTGCGAAGAGGAGCCCATTTTGAGGGGACCCACACAGTGGACAGGGGTTTTCCGACGCAGAGTCTCCACTGCTTTGCAATCCAAGGCGTAAAAAGAATTGACCACAATCCAATCTGCTGTCCTCACACTGGCAACACACTCTACCAATGCATTGACCAAAGGAGAGGGAGCGATAAGACTGACTGGAAGGTCCGTCGGATGTAGCGGAGGCGACCGAGCAATATAGTCATTCAACCCTTCTATCCCTGCAACGACAAAAACCAAACTATCATTTTTTTCTTCCCACCAAGCCTGCAATAATGGAACTGTAATCATTAGTTCTAGTTTTTAACATACCCAAGTCTAAATGATAATAAACAGAAAAACTTGTGACAGACATTGGACACAGTAAAACAGACTGTAGAGCGTGTTTTTTTGCAAAAGGAACCGCCCACTTGAGGAACACATCGGCCACGATACATGTCGCGGGTGTTCCCGAGCGACTGAGGTTGGTTAGAAGCTGAGCTTACATGAGCTTCCATGTTGGACAGGGACATATAAAATTCAGTGATGTTTTTCCCCCTTTCCGACTCTCCGATCACGCAGTCTGGAATGAGGGCGGCCCGGAGGTTTGGAGCGTAGGTGAAAGCATTTTCATCGGCCTGTGTAATGAATTTGTGCCACGACTCGGTCACCACGAATGTAACGGGGATTTCGTGAGAAGCGAGCTTTAAAGCGAGTTGCATCATTGGATTTACATGGCCTCGCCCAGGATATGGAACAACTAACGTTTTGCCTTTTTCCCCTGCATGAATGAGCTGCCATTATTTTGCGTCCCATGCTGTTTCTCTTTTCTCTTGGGCAGATACAAGAAAAGAGCTAGAAATTTTAGATCTGAAACAAAATTTGGGTAAACAGATGTTTGTCAAATTTTCTTTTGCATCGAATCCGCTTTTTACGAGTGTTTTTGTTGGGATATTAAGGTTTTACAGGAATTTAGGGACTTCATTTTGAGCTTTTTCGTGCACCAACACATGGAGTCGGTAGGTGGAATTTGATTTGTGTGTTTTTGGGGGTGGGTAGGACGTAAGAACTAATTTATTTGATTGATTAGATGCTATATAAAGTTACTTTTAGATTCGATTTTATTACCCATTTTGGCAAGTGTTTTCTGTCTGGATATAAAAGTTTTATAGGAATTTAAGGACTAATTTTAGAGGCTTTGCGTGCACCACCAACAAGTCACGTATTCAAAAACATGCAGCAGGTGGAATTTGAGTTGTGTGGTCTTTGTGGTAGGTGGGAGGTAAGAACTAATGTATTTGACTGATTAGATGGGATATAAAGTTACTTTTAGGTTTGACTTTATTAATTATTTTAATGTGGCAGTGGAACTTACAACTTGCCTGTTTTTGTGGTGGGTGGGAGATAAGAATTAATGTACTTGATTGATTTGATGTGATATAAAATTACTTTTAGGTTTGACTTTACTAATTATTTTTATATGGAATTTACAACTTGTGTGTCTTTGTGGTGCACATGATAAGAACTCATACACAACTGATTGGATGTGATAAAGTTATTTTTAGGCTTGACTTTACTAACTATTTTTATGGAGCAAGAATTTTATGAGGTAAAAAAAAATGTTACAAGATTAACTAGAATTATTTATTTATTTTTTTGTATAAATAGGAGCTCTTACTTTTTAGTTTGTAATTTTAAAGGGGTGTATTAGAGGTAGGAATATAAATTCCCCTCATTAGCAGAAGGAATTTTCTGCCACTTGTAGTCATCTAGAGTTTTTAGATTCATGTCAATTAATTTTTTAATCATTTTACATGTATATACTATAATGAATTGAATATGCAAAATAACAAAATTCATAAGATTAGAAAAGTATAAATTTTGGAGCTTAAACTTCAGTTTAGAATGAATGATTAAAGGGCATATTTTCTCTCATTAGCTCTTTCAATTTAATCAAAAG
Source organism: Sequoia sempervirens (assembly GCA_007258455.2). Classification (NCBI taxonomy): domain Eukaryota; kingdom Viridiplantae; phylum Streptophyta; class Pinopsida; order Cupressales; family Cupressaceae; genus Sequoia; species Sequoia sempervirens. The sequence goes on from VDFB02130816.1 coordinate 24,992, forward strand.
GATCGATGAATACCTCAACTAGACCTCATTCCTATCAATAATGAGCATTTGCACACAACAAAAATTGATGTTTGGTAAGTTCTTTATAATCTTGTACCCTATTAGCAATCTTTCCCTTGCCCTAATCACATATCTATGTAAGGGCACTCAATTTTCATTATAATAGGTTTCTTGTTTAGGCTATAAATAATTTACATACCATTTTTCTATGAATGTAATAATAGTTTTTTTTTTTTTAAGGTTTCAATGATTGTATAAGATTCATTTAGTAAATCAATATAAGATGTCTTATATGCTATTTATGCATATTGTTTTCTTTATTGTTTAACTACTTAGATAATTCAAGTTCCTTAGTTCACACTTATTTTTATGTATATAAGTGGTTAGTTTGCATTTAGGGGTGTAATAAAATAGTTCTCCTTTGTGTAATGTGTGAGGGTCAAAAATATTTTTAGGCTAATATGTTAAACATTTAAGTTAGCGATGGACTATTAAGTAGAGTAGTATCTCTAGGGTAGAAGGGAATTTGAGAGTAAACTTTATAAAATAGAGCCAAGAACATTAGGTGTATCAAATGTTAGTGTTTATTTGGTTATTGAAGTTTTATTTGGGTTTGAATTTATTGTTATAGGAGTAGGCATCAATCTAATGGTTGAAATTCAATGACCCACATTCACTTTATATTAAGAGAAAATTATTTTAAAACCTTTTTTTTAATTTATTTTTATTTTTTTACATTAGACACAATCCATTATTATACATTTTATCTAAAATTATTTTATTTTACTTCACACTTATTTTATTTACTACATAAACATAAACTTTAATTTAAGAACTATTATAATATTGAATATTTTAATTTTATTTGAAGATATATTTTACTTTTATTTGAGAATTGTTTTATGTTATTACATTATTTGCTTTATTAATATTTGAAGATATATTTTAATTATATATGTAAATTTTAAGTTTACTTTGAAGAATGTAGTAAATATTATATATTTATATATCTAAAAATATGATGTTCCATAGTCTATAACTGTTTGCATATTTATTTTAAGATAAAACTATGTTAAAAATGATTTTGAATCAACATTAAAATTATACTTCATGATCCCTCATCACAATAAGAAATATTTTGAGTTGGAAAAATTGTAAGATTTAGAAAACATAAATATAGGCATAGAAAACAAAAACAAGGTTAAGTTAGTAGGGTTGACAAGAAGAGAAGAGAGAAGGTTGACAAGAAAAGTAAGGAAGAAAAATAAGACAAACTCAAACAATAAACACAAACAAGTAAGACTAAAATAATTTATTTTTAAAAAAAATTAAAAAGAGAAAGAAGGAAAGGAAAGATAGAAGAAAAATAAAATAATAAGAAAATAAAGGAGGACCAAGATAAGCCGTATGAGAAAATAAAAACAAATGAGAAAGACAGAAAATAAGCAAAAAATGAAAGGAATGAGAATGGTGAGAACAAGGAATGGAAAAAAAAAATAAGGAGGGAGAAGAAAAAAAAGTAGACATGAGGGAATATATTAGAGAGAGGGAGAGGTAGCTAAGTTCTTGGGATGAGAACACAAGGGTTTCCAAGAGAGACTCCAAAACCACCCATCATTATGGTTGAGGTTGGAAGGGTGGCTAGCTATTTCAATGGCTTCCAATATCTTCCTTTTGAATAAAGTAGATTCCTTAGCTAAGATTTGAGAATCTTCTAAGAAATTATGGTGTTTAGAGGAGTTCTCAACAAGGGTTGATTTGGTGTCATGATAATGTTTAATATCAACATTGCACTCTTTTAGTATAGTTCTAAAAGAGTGGCCAATCTCACCAATGTATGCAAGGCCACAAGAGCACATGATCCTATACACTCCAAAATTAACGAAGGGGTCCATAGGGTATTTAAGAGAAGGAAAATGGTTTTGAAGGGGGAAAAAAAAATTGAAAGCACATCTAATGCCTTCTCTAACTAGGATCCTAGAAATTTTACAAGAAATGCCTTTAATATATGGGAAAATTCCAATATGTAAGGGGGAGGGGTTAGAAACTTTATGTAAGGGTTTACAATGCAACTTAGCTTAACGAAAGGCCATAGAAATGTGTGTTCTCTTTAAAAAAAAAAATTTGAAGACCTTAGTTAGGTGCAAGCACTATGCGAATATTACTAATATTTGTTGGGGTTCTTCACTAGAACTTGGACCTTTATTGGCATGACTATTTAGTGACCCCCAATCCCCAACACCTGAAATAATTGTATGAGGTATGGACCTATTCTATCCCTTAAAATTCAAAAAGACTCACTAGGTAAATTTTTCAACTTCAAGCCAACTTATTGGAATGGCTCAAAAAACCCATAGATGTTGAAAAATGTATTAACATACTAGAATGGTATTGAATTCTCACAAAAACCCAAGTAATGAAGCCTCTAGCAAGGGAATATCTGTTAGAATTGTGAAACAAGCACAAAACCATGAGCCACAAGATCAAACAACAAACAAGTACACCTTCTAAGCAAGAGATCTGCAAACAAGAATTGCTATATTCATCAACAAGGAAAAAAGTTACAGAAGAATTTTTCAAGAAGATATGAAAGTCGTGATATTTTCCGTGAATAATATCCAAGAGATATTTACAATAAGGGTTGAATGCTTATAAGAGAAAAGCCCTAAATGAGAAAGGATCAAATCATGGCAAGTGTCAACATCACATGAGATGAGACATAATGATCTAATATTAACTCAACTAATAAAACATTCCTAATTTTAGCTAAAGTGTGTGAGAATAAATTAGACTAATAATCAATTAAAGATTAATTAATTATTAGCTAATGTATGATAACTCTAACACCCCCCCTTAAGATGAACTTAGGGAGTAGCTAAAAACCCTAAAAAAGAGAATGCAAGATGGGTCTCAACAAACAAGGCCAAGAAAAGTACCCATGTACAAAAAAAAGATCTCTATAATGTGGAGAAATAGAGAAAACCTCATGGGAAAAACTCTACTCCAAAAAGAGATGAAAGCCAAGTGAAGGACTCAAGAAGCCTCCAAACAAGACAAGGTTGTCCCAAAAGATAGGAAAAAAGAGAACACCACAAAAGCATGAAGAAGCTGCAAACACTGTGAAGAACTATTGAAATGCTGAAAGTAGAACCTCCGTTGTGATCAGAATCAAGAAGACAAGAATCTGTATGAGTGCCCCCAATGACACTACTTGAATCCAATGGAAAACCAAGGAAAACATCAAGAACTAAAAGATACAGATGGAAAAGGTACCAAAAGTCTGAAGAACTGATCATGAGAAAATGGAAGGTCACCTCCAGAAATAGGAATGCAAGTGTCCATATGGTAAGTGCTCCATCTCATTGAAATGCATGGGCAACTAGCCGCTACATCCACCTATTACATAGGAACAAATATTGTATACATAGCTCACTCCAATACAAAACCAAGGAAGCAATAACACCAATAGTAGAACCCCCCCATAATGCTGACAAGGGAGAGGTATGACAGGTACACTGAAACTGAATGCCTAAAAGTAGTGCATGAAGAGGAACTAAGAACATCTAAAGGTGCAATCATGAAAGTACAAGCAGATAGAAAAGATGTGAAAACAAAAGTCACATACGCATGAGAAAGGTATGAAGGCAAACAAAGACAAACATCAACCCCCATGACACTTTATATCATAGTGCGAGTACAATAAGGCACAAAGTGATGTGCAAGAATCAGGCAATACTACACATACAATTGTTGAGGCACTTTATCTCAGTGCGTTTACAAAATCTTAAATACATGCAATGTGAGACCACAAGATCCAAAAAAGGACATAAGCTAAAAATATAACTTTGTTATAGAAAAAGAGGAAACTGGTAGTATCTTAACTAAGTACATGAAAAAACATGCACTTTAAAAAAAGATGGCACTCAAAAAAGTGTCCGGATGTAGAAGATATGGTCCGTCAAAGTTTCCAAAAAGAGAACTGAACAACCATAGCACTAAGAAAACAAAATTTTGAAAAAAACCAGAATTTGAAACTAGAAAATACCTACACCACTGCGAAGAGCGCCGAATTTCACTCCATTTCAAAAAAAATTGCATGCGAAAAGACCACTGTATGGCCAAGATATGGCCTCTGGAAGTTGAGGTGCAAAACTGAAAAGCCCAACGGAGAAGGGTTGAGTGGGCAAAAATGAAAAAATCCTCCAAATTTAGAAAAATCACCTCTAGATCTGGAGGTCCGCTAATTTTAGTACTCCTAGAAAAAATTCTCCATCTATAGTGCATTATTTTGCATAAAAAAGCAAAATTTTGACTATTTTATTTTTAAAGTTAAAAAGAATGCCAAAAAAAAACTATTACATTATTTTTAAATAAAAGACATATAATTTTTTTTTTGCTTTTTTATTTTAAAAGTAAAAAAGAATTAAAAAAAACTTTATATATATATTTTTTTAAAAACATATAAAAAAATTTGAAAAAGAAATTAATTGGTGGGGTGGCACGTGGGCCACCCCCACCCCTTCCATGAGGATGCAGGTACACCTGCATAGGTCTGTGCAAGTCAGTACCTATGCAGTACCCTACACAGGTATGTACCTCTAGTACTCCTCCTTTGATTTATTTTAAAAACAAAAAAAAATTCAAAAAAGTTTGTAATATTAAAGTTTTCAATAAAAAAAAATTTGACAATTAAAAAACTGCAAATATTTTGTAGAAAATAAATAAATAATTTTTTTTCCAAAATTTTTTACTTTGTAATGTGTACAGGAAGCCGTACGACTTTTATTAGGGAATTTTTTTTTGCCTTGGGGTGACCTACTCTAAAATTGAGAAATTATATATGGAAATAGGGGTTTTTGGGCCTTCTGAGCACAATGGTGAGGTTCGTTTGGGCTCAAAATGGTCCATAAAATCAGGCACCCCCTGGATCTAGCAAAAAAACTCTTTCTTCAAACATTTACAGATCTGACAAATGGAAGCCAAATTTAACAAAAAAAAGGTCAATCTTGACTATTCTGGCAGCTATGGATCCAACGGTGAGGTCCTTTTCACATAAAAATGCATCAAAAGACACCCACCTCCAAAAATTTTAAAGAAAGCAAAGGGGATTTAGATATGAAGCCTGCAACCCTCGTTGAAGAAGAAAACATCATAAATCGAGAAGGGGTTCGTTGAATCCACGCTGCGATATCATGTTAGAATTCTGGAACAAGCACAAAACCATGAGCCACAGGATCAAACAACAAACAAGTACACCTTCCACGCAAGAGATCTACAAACAAGAATTGCTATATTCATCAACAAGGAAAAAGTTACAAAAGCTTTCAAGAAGATATGAAAGTCATGATATTTCTCGTGAATAATATCCAAGAGATATTTCCATTAAGGGTTGAATGCTTATAAGAGAAAAGCCATAAATGAGAAAGGATTAGATCATGACAAGTGTCAACATCACATGAGATGAGACATAATGATCTAATATTAACTCAACTAATAAAGCATTCCTAAGTTTAGCTAAAGTGCGTGAGAATAAATTAGACTAATAATCAATTAAAGATTAATTAATTATTAGCTAATGTATGATAACTCTAACAATATCCTCAACAACTGCATACATAAGATCATGAGAAAATGTTGGGGCTGTATGGGGGTTTGCCTTAGTCAAATCCCTATTTTGGTGTTCCCACCTCCATGGACAACCAAATAGATAGAGAAATGAACAAAGTAAGCAAATATGGTGTGATAAAAAAAATCCTCACTCAAGGAGGAGAACCCATGTCATGAAATAAAGATACAATAGATAGGGAACATGAAAAATCCCAAGATGCTCACAAGCACAAGGTAGGAGAAATATTAGCTGGAAGGATTAAGGAAGCCAAAGAGAGAGCTAGTTGTGAGAGCCAAGAGAGTTGCAAAGAGTGTTGTAAGGACATGAGAGTGCTTGAAGCTATTGTAATAAGCAAGAGATTTGTGCAAGCAAGAGAGTAAAGAAGGAAAAGAGATAAGCCAAGAAGCCAAAGAGAAGCTAGAAGCATAAATGAATTGGAAAGATAGAATTTAAAGGGAGAAGAGGAAGGAAGAGAAGCTTCTTGAGCCGTTACAAAGCATCCTAGGCCGTTACCACCGAAAAAAGGAGTTGACAAGTGGCAAACATGCTAAAAAATGACCATTTGAACGTAGAAATGTCATAGGAAACTAGCGCAACACACAGACGTCCACATGATGCACTAGTATCCATACACATCATGCTACAAAACGACAAGAATGGGAAAAACACAAAGTTTAACGCAAAGTTGGTGTGTGAGGGTAGTTGTTAAAAGGGGGTTCTAAGCATCCTGAGAAGGGAAAAGGCCGATGCAAGGGCTAAAATGAGCCTACAGAAGTCCTAGGGGAGTGGACACTAAAGTGAATACAAGAATGTATGTGAAATTGCAAGGAGTACAATTTTACGATATTACAAATAATAGAAATTGTATTATATAATTTAATAAAATAGTTAACAAAATAATCACTTATTGCAACTAAATGATCGCTCTCCTCATCCCACCAATGACATGCTCAAGCTCTTGCATTGTGAATTCCTGTAGCAACCACCCAGATATAAATTAAACAACAAAGGAATAATCATTTGATTTTTAAATAATAGACAACTAAAACAATGAATGTAATTTGAAATTTACTAATCTACCTTATACCTCTATGAAAGGCATCAAGCTCCTGATTGTTGCAATGACACCATGCTCCACTATTCTAGCAATATCAGGAGGAGTGTTTGCTTGCATCATTTGAAAATAAAACAACATTATTCATTTACCAAAACTATAAGAGTGATGCAAGTCATGGTTTATAATGTATGACATAGTTAACAAAATTTTGAGTACTTATTGTACTATTTATTGCTTTGTACTTTAATAGGTGGTTATGAATCCCATAACTATAGTGAATATGACATAACAAGGGGATTTATTAGGATTTATTGTATCATGGCTAGATTAGAGTTTATATTTTATCATTGCATAGTGGATACTTACTTAAGAATGTGATTTTGTTTTGTATAGGATGATGTTTACTAGAGAAAAAGAAATACCATTTTGAACCTAATAGATTTTCATATGAATACCATTTCAATATCACAACTTAAAATTTATGAGAAATATAGGATATGTGTTTGATAGAAAGGGAGACTCTCCTTTTCAAATCTGATCACAAACACACATAAAATACTATGCAAGAAGGTAGAAAATTAACTTGAAACACATAAAATGGAAGAGAAATCTACAACATGTATTAACTTCAAAATTTGAAAATGAAATACATAAACATGGAGCTCACATGCTCGCTTACAACATGGGATTCACACACAAAAATCTACAACTCAACAGTTTGGCTTCATTTCAACATCATCTAGGCATGCAACCACAACTTCTCTAAAATTCCCCCTTCTCCAAATGAGCAAGCATCATTATATAAAAATTGTGTGAGAAGAAACCACCATTGGTTTCCTAAAATAACCTCCATAAACCACCAAGAAATACGATGCCCAACTTGAGGAGAGATAAGAAAATAAAATATTAAATAATTCATTGCCATCACCACCTTCACATAAGCACCTAATGTTTTTCCAATCACCTTGGTCAATTATGACACCTTCTTTGAACCTGGTGGCCTTGATGGCTCCAAATACAAACATGCAACAACATGAAAAGCTTGTGGCACAAACATGCAATTGCATGCAAATAATACAATTGATCATCCTAGAAAATGCACCCCAAGTGGTCCCCACCAAGAATGAGACTTCCAAGAGGAGTATTTTCCCAAATTTTCCTTATAAGGTATTCATAATGCATAATTCCCACCAAAATTACAATTAAAATTTCACCCCAAGGGAAATTAGAAATTTACAAAACGAAATATTTATTCTCCTAACTCCAAAGACCTTCTTGAAAATAAAAAAATAAAAAAAACAATATTTTTGGTAATACAGGATTCTCATTTCACCTTGGATGTTCCTGTGTTAGTGTTCCTTGGGATATGTTAATGCATCCAATTCTATTTTAAATCTTTTGTTATGCTACTTGAGGGAGATACTATCTTGAAGTCCCATGAAGGTGATGATAGAATCATCATTATGGAGGATGTGAAATGGTGTGGTATTTTGTTGATCTAGGTTGATGAATTTAGGAGATAGATGATTAAGGTTAGTCATGGGGTCATTGAAAGGATTGGTGATAGTGGTGATGGGATTAAGAAAGGGATTTTGATGGGGGTGATGAAAATATTGGTGATGGGGATGTTAGAAATATCATTTATGGGGGTGATAGGTTCAATGAAAGGATTTGTAGTAGAAAGTTCCTTGGTGGAACAATGATATGGAATTATTTGATATTAGGAGAGTTTAACCTAGTTTTCACAGGTGTACCATCATCATTTTTCTTATCAATAAGGTTATATCTAATGCCTTGGAATCCTTGGTTTGAATAAATACAAATGTGTTTGAGGAATAATTAATTATGAAGGGTAATAACTTGATATTTCATGATCTTCCACATACTATTTATGATGATATAGTTATTACTGAAGAAGAAACACACAAATGATCTATTGTAAGGTAGCTAGCAATTATGGGGATTTTCAAATTACTCATTTTTTATGAACCAAAATGGACAAAGGTCATGGTTGGATCCAATGGATAGGATGCCAATTTTTTATAGATGGGGTTGATGGAGGAGTGATAGGATCTTTATTATTTTAGAGCTATGGTATATTCATTATTTTGGTAGCATTATGCAAATTTTTCTTCAATATCAAACCAAGAACTATCAAAACTCTCAATCCATTCCTTTCTAGCAAACCAAATTGTACAAAATTTATGTAACCATAATTAACTTTATTGCACTCTATGATTTTTTTGGCTAAGCTAACCATAAGATCATCAAGACAAAGGGATTTTGTTTACATGAAAAAATAGTTATAGTTCATACTTCCACAACTTGTATTGATGAACTTGACATTAGATTTATGGGTGGAAGAGTGGCTACTAATGGGAAGTCACTCAAATCAATATGAGAGGAGGACTATTTATATTTGAGAAGATTGAAAATTTTAGTGTTTTAAAATTGATAGGAATTTTTTGTGCGTCCAACATCTTGTAGGATTCTTCTATTTTTGATACTTCTAAAAGTGAACTAATTTCCTCTATATCCATTACCTCAATGTAGCTTTTGTCACTTAATTGTGAGTCACATTCAACTTTAACTTCATTAAGTTCAGGTGTGCATGCTCTTGGTTCTTTAAGAGGTGTATCAACAACCTCTTTTTGAGGATTATTCATTGTTCATGTTCATCAATATTGTTGTTACTCTCATGGGTTGTGTAGACATGAAAAATCTACTGATTGATCCTATACACTTGATCTTGATTTACTAGTTCATCCTGAATCATCCTGTTTACTAATCATTTAATTGAATAATCTGTATTTGATTAAATTCATCACATTTCATCTCTTAATTAAATAAATCAATCTTATCTAATTAAGTCATCATCTCCTATTAATTAAATAAATCATTTTATTTAATTAGCCTCTAAAGTCCCTCTTTTGATTAAATAATTCATTTTATTTAATCAAGTTCTAAAGTCATTTCATTTAAATTAAATAAGTTTATCTTTATTTGATTTAAAACTAACACCATCCTCTTTAATTAAATAAATCAAGCTTTATTTAATTAATCTAATAATCATTTTCCTCTCATTTTTATTTAAATTAATCCAAAAGTCTAAATCAAATTGTCAAATCAGATAAATTTTATCTTAATTAATCAAATCCTGATTAATCCTAATCCTAATCCATCAAATCCTCTAGCTTTTGCAACTTGCTCATGAAAATCATTTTAATCAATTGATAAATTCTCAATTTTTATTCAAAGGCATTAAAGTGGGAATATTCTCCAAGTTTGAAATCTCCCACCAAAAGTACTTTTCCATCCAAAAAGGCATTAAAGGCCTCTTACATGTCCTTTTTTTGAGCCAAGTGGCATTTAATTCATCTCTTATCTCCCTCCAACTTGTCACTTCTCCAATTTTGAATTTCCACCTAAGTCCATTAATGTGCAACATTCATCCAAATGTGCTCCACCTTTGTCCACTCACATGTTGACTAGTGGCATTATGCTATTGGTTGGTGTTTGATCCCATATTCATCCATTTTGCCTCATCCTCCATCATTCTCTTCTATAAATAGAAGGATCTCATTTGGATTTTGGATCCACAACTTCATGCAACATTATTATCTTCAAGTTTTTGAGCAATTTACATCCATCTTTATCCATTTTCATCCATTTTCATGATTTCATAGCTAGGTTATGGATAAATTTCACTAAGGAGCATCAAATCTTCAACATTGATCATCAAGCTTGCAAGGAATTGAGAAGGGCCATTTTCCACATCAAATTGGCACTAATTCCCCCATGGGATTGAGACTTTGTTTATTTTGAGCAAGATTAGATAGTTTTTATTCATTTTCTTCATTTATTTCTTGTTCTTGATATCTCAAATGAATTTCATGGGAAATGATGTTTCTAACTTGCATATAGGATTAATATGGTGTTTTTTCTTCAAATTTGTGCAGTTCTAGGATCACCATTCACAAGTTGAATGGTATGTTGTCAACATCACTTTTCCAACTCTTGCTACAAAATATTAACAAGTGGTGTAGGAAACTCAAAGCGATTTTTATTGTGTATTTTACACCATCTTGGGAGTTGGAGGATGGATGAATCAACATGTAGTGTAGTAAAATGCATACCCTTGCATTTTCACACTTGTGTTAGGCCCGCCTTGCTTTATTTATCCTCATTTATGTCTTAATTGGTCCTATTTTGCATCCACAAGCCCTATGAATTGTATATCTTTTTGGCTAATCTCAACATTATCCAATGCATAAATGATAATTTAATGATTTCATCTGTGTCCCTAATTTTTGGGTTGGGACTAAAATTCCACCTAGGGCGTCTTTGTCCCCCAAAGGTCTCGAGACCTAATTTTGAGGCATCTTAATTGGGCCCCTTTTTGGTGTCTATGCCCCAAGTTTTTAGGACTTGGGACTAAGATTCCACCTAGGGCGTCTTAGTCCTCCTTGAGTCATTTTTGGGATTTAATTTCAAATTCTAGTAGGATTTTGCTTCCTTTATTTAATGAATTCATGCATCAGCTTGGCGTGATGTAATTTCAGGATATTAAGCATAAGTATAAATACAAGGTTCCTTCTCTCATTTTCTCCTAACAAGAAATCTAAGCATCCAAGTCTTTTGTGAGAGCATTCAAGAGAATTCTATCAAGCATTTGGAGTCATCATCAAGATTCAAGCATCCCATCAAAGATCTTCTTGCATCATGTGTGTTGTGCTAACATTTGTGATGTAGGGTTTTGATTCAAGCAATCAATTCAAGTCCATATCTTTGGTTCAATATCCATATCCATTGTAGCCATTTCACACAAGTTTTCAGACCTTACAATAAGGGTTTGGTGAGTTGTAGAATTGCATGTTTTTCATTCACCATTTCCATTTATTTCTTTATTTCATTTCAAGGTTTAATTACCAATGTAAGGGGTTTTACCAAGGAAAACCCCCATTCACTAACAAACAACAAGTTTTTCCCTTCTTGCATATTTGTGATTGCAGTTCTTGGTTGAAGTCTTGAAGATCATTTGGAGTGAAAAGTTGTAAAAGTTGCAAAGTTGCATTACAAAGTTGTCATCTTCATGGAAACTCACCTACAGGCAGAATTCGAAAGTTTTAAAACTTGAGATTGGAAAGGAAGCAAGTGCAGACCTTGGAGCTTAGGATCACATTTAGAGTTTTCAAAAATTTAGAACAGGACTAATACGCCACCTTGGTTGTCTTAGTCCTCTTGGGCATACTTTTCAGAAATTCTTTTAGATCTGGTTCTGACATATGAGGACTTTGCATTTTCCCCAAAAAATAGCAGCGAGACTAATACGCCATCTTGGGTGTCTTAGTCCTCCATAGCACTTTCTGGCGACTTCTTTGCATTTCCAAAATCCTCACAACATCTCCAGACTTCCCAGGTACACATATCCTATCTCCATGTTGCATAATTTCATCATTTGCATCTCTCATTTAGCTTGCATAGCTAAATTTTATAGGTTGAATGTATCTTTTCCAAGCATTTTCTTGGTGGTGAACCCCTTAAAGCTAAAAGAGCCCCCTCCTAGGTCCCCTCATTATGAATTGACTCACCTTCTGAGGTTGCTAGTCAATCTAATTAGGACTCCTAGGACATTCTTGAGTGGTTAGTTGGAGAAAGAGAGACATAGTATGTCCCACTTTTTTCCCATTAATCATTTTGGTGAACCCAACCTTGTTGAGAATTCACTTTCTAATTATGGATTCCATTAAAGTCATTAGATCTAGATTGCAATGCATCTTGTATTAATGAAAGTGCATCTAGGGTTTCTTGCATTTGGCATTAGTGAAATTGCATTTAGGGTTTCTTATATTTGCATTAGTGAAAGTGCATATAGGTTGCATTTTTTACTTTCTTGCATCATTCATTTCATTGAAAAATTGAAAAGTGCATTGTTCATCATCTTAATTACATTTAGAAATATTCTTATTGCATTCAAAATTGAAAAAAATTGCATTCAATATTGCATTCAACTGCTTGTTCCTAGTTACTTTTTCTTGCACTCATTTGCACATTTTTTTGTTTCTAAACATCATCATCCTGAATAGGTAATCTGTAAACAATGTAGACAATCCATAATTTGTTTTTTTTATGAGAAAAACCTCTACTAGGACTAAAACACCCTTCCTGGCATCTTAGTCCCTCTCAGGGTTTCTGCCTCAAAAGTCTCTCTCTGTTGTTCGCTGTCTGTTTCACTCCATGGAACTTTAGAATCTCACTAGGAGGACCAAGATGCCCTTCCTGGCATCTTAGTCCCTGTTGATTTTGACTCTCTAGTTTTCAGGATCTGAAATTGCTTCTCTATGTTTTTTGTGGGATGGCTTCAGTTTTTTGTTTCAGTTTCCGAAATTGTTGTTATTCCAATTTCTTTCATTTCAAGTGCATTTGTTCAATCTTGCATCATGGATATGTTCTTTGGAAATTTGTGGATGTCCTTGAAATCTTTGGTAGATGTGTCAAATTGTGCCTTTGGTAATGACCCTAACGAAATTGAACTCACTCATGCTCACTCAACTCCTAATGCATGTCCTCCTCGTGATGTTGACATCATTGGAGAATATGATGACAACATGAATAAGTTCCTAAACGATTGTCTTGATAATATTGAAGCTAATGCATCCTTCTACCCATCCATGAAACAACTAGATCCTCCCACAATACCACCTTTTGATATGTTTGGTTACTTACATCCTAAAATTGAAGCAAAAATTGAATCTAATTTCCCTACAATAGGTGAACCTAGTTCGTCTAAACAAGAAAACACTCAACCATTTTATGATAACAAAGTAAAAAACACTCCAATCAACCTAGAAGAAACATATGGCAAAGGATTCACAATCTTAAGCAAACAAGAATGCGATACAACAAATGAACATAATACTAACCAAGTCCTAGAACATCTATCAACCAATGAAAACACAATAGGGTTAGGATATCAAGATCCCCCTCAAATTATACAACCTCCTCGAGAATACCTAAGACTTCATAGTGATGGTACGATGATCTTTGATTCTCCCTCTGATATGAATATTCTTCTTCCTAAGGAACAACCATTGACTCATAACAATGACAAGGATGATGGGATCACCTTAGGTCCTCCTCCTCATTCAACTACAAAAGTTGGTGAAACAAGCAAGAAAATTTATGATCTCAAACATTTTCCAAATGATAAAGCTTTACAACTTCTTTGTCATTGACTTATAAAATTACCTTTATCAAAGAAAATCAACATAAAAATAGAACAAGCACAACCATATCCCATTGCCTATATCATATAACTTTTGGACATCATACTAACAATTGTAAGGTCTTAAAAAGAATCTTAGCAAACTTCACCAACCTGAGCAACTCTTGTGACTTTATAATTGAATAACACCAATATGCAGTTTGTTCCTTATCGTGTAATAGTCATAGAATATTCTATTCTCACTATTACATGACCCTTTCTCATCATCTACCTCAGCCCATTCTTGTCTTGCACTCAGTGAGGGAAATAAGTAGATGGCCTTGTCCTAGTAAGGTATTTGTTGTTGTCCCTTAGGTTCGTTATCTACCTTCCACTTATACAAACTAAGATTGGGGAGGTGGATGACTTGGTTTAGGTCGACTCACCTATGCCCTACTATTATTTTACATTTTATTTTTGTTTGATTGCATGTGCATAACGTGATCCCCCGTGATGCTCTATCTAATGTTTCTCTCTCTATGTGCATTCCTCTATTTGTTCCTTCATTCTTCTATATGTTGTATACTTTTTCCTTTTCATTGATCTTTTATCTTTGACTTTCATTTTCCTTTTTGTCTTGTGTTTTCCTTTTGGGGATGACGCAAGGCATCGATACATTCATGTCTCCTTCATGTTGACCCCAAAAAAATTCCTTTTTCTTTTGCCTTTTCTTTTTCATTTGTCTTGTGTTTTCCTTTTGGGGATGACACAAGGCATTGAGGCACCCTATGTCTCTTCCATGTTGACCCAAAAGGATTTTATTTTATTTCGCTCTCATCATGTCATTCTTCTAGTTCTATTCGTATTTGGGGAATGATGATAATTTTGAGCTCTCTAATATTATTACAACAAAGACAGATACTGAACCTAAATCCATAGATCCCTTATGTGTTTCTGGGGGGCAACCCACTTTTCCTTTTTCATCTTTTGGCTACTTTAAATTAATTGCTCACAGCATGGTGTTAGCAATTTCTTTAAAGTGGGGGCAAACATTGGCATTGTTTTGATTGCATTTTCCTTTTTCATGTTCCTTGATGCGATTTTCTTATTTCACACGTGTTTTCCTCTTTGTGGTGACATTGGGAGTAATGTCCTTCAATAGCGTGATCTATCTTAGTATATTATATTCCCTTAGTGGTGATGAGATGCACTGCATTCCTTAAGTGGTGAATCTTTATCCTTTGATTGGTCCTCTCTTGGAGACATTAGGAACGATGTGCCCTAAGAGTAAGACCTCATATGAACTAAGCAAAATCCCTTTGAACATCCCTCTCTTTCTTGTTGCATTTTTATACCTTATTAAATTCATGGAGGTATGGCTTTGATATGATCCCCTGGGGCTCACCTAGTGAACACCTAGCTTCACTAGCCCTTATGAGCATGCATTTTTGTATCTTATTAAAGTTGTGGAGGTATGGCTTTGATATGGTCCCCTAGGGCTCACCTAGTGAACACCTAGTTTCACTAGCCCTTGTGAGCATGCATTTTGTTTACATACTGGAAAACACATTCCACTTGTAAGCTGTCACCCTAGACTTGATCCACCGCATTGGATGGCCAGTCGAAGCTTGATCCGTTGCAATTTTCCTTCTTTTTCCTTTTTCCTATCTTTGATGGTGTATGTTTGCAATCTGGTTATGGCTTCATATATGATCTGCAAGCATTATCTTTTGTGCTTATGTTAGTTTTCCATATGATCTTGATCCTAGGGGCTTGGCCACCCTCTTGATTAGTGTCATCCTATCTTACTAGAATTTGTACATTTGAACCCCTCTTGATTGCATGGTTGGCTACTTTAGTGTGAGTTTGAAGCAAGTTCATCCTCTCACTAAAGTGGGGGATAAATGTAGTGTAGTAAAATGCATACCCTTGCATTTTCACACTTTTTTGTGCTTGCCTTGATTTATTTATCCTCATTTGTGGCTTAATTGGTCCTATTTTGCATCCATAAGCCCTATGAATTACATATTTTTCTAGATAATCCCAAAATTCTCCAATGCATAAATGATAATTTAATGATTTCACCTATGTGTCCCTGATTTTTAGGTTGGGACTAAAACGCCACCTAGGGCATCTTTGTCCCCCAAAGGTCTCGAGACCCTAATTTCAAGGCATCTTAATTGGGCCCCTTTTTGGTGTCTGTGCCCCAAGTTTCTAGGACTTGGGACTAAGATGCCACCTAGGGCGTCTTATTCCTCCTTGAGTTATTTTTGAGATTTAATTTCAAATTCTAGCAAGATTTAGCCTCCTTTATTTAATGAATTCATATGTCAGCTTGGTGTGATGTAATTTCGAGATATTAAGCATAAGTAAGTATAAATACAAGGTTCCTTCTCTCATTTTCTACTAACAAGCAATCTAAGCATCCAAGTCTTTTGTGAGAGCATTCAAGAGAATTCTATCAAGCATTTGGAGACATCAACAAGATTCAAGAATCCCATCAAAGATCTTCTTGCATCATATGTGTTGTGCTAATATTTGTGATGTAGGGTTTTGATTCAAGCAAGCAATTCCAGTCCATACTTTGGTTTAAGATCCATATCCATTGCAACCATTTCACACAAGTTTGCAGACCTTACAATAAGGGTTTGGTGAGTTGTAGCATTGCATATTGTTCATTCACCATTTCCCTTAATTTATTTATTTCATTTTAAGGTTTAATTGCCAACAAGGGGTTTGACCAAGGCAAACTCCCATTCACTAACAAATAACAAGTTTTTCCCTTCTTACATATTTGTGATTGTAGGTCTAGGTTGAAGTCTTGAAGATCATTTGGAGTGAAAAGTTGTAAAAGTTGCAAAGTTGCATTACAAAGTTGTCATCTTCACGAAAACTCGCCTACAGGTCGAATCTAGAAGTTTTAGAACCTCATATCGGAAAGGAAGCAAGTGAAAACCTTGGAGCTTAGGATCACATTTAGAGTTTTCAAAAATTCAGAATGGGACTAATACGCCACCTTGGGCATCTTAGTCCTCTTGAGCATATTTTTTAGAAATTCCTTTAGATTTGGTTTCGACATTCGAAGACTCTGCATCTGCCCTGAAAAAAATAGCTGGACTAATACACCATCTTGGGTGTCTTAGTCCTCCATAGCACTTTCTTGCAGCTTCTTTCCATTTCCAGAATCCTCACAACATCTCCAAACTTCCCAGGTACACATATCCTATCTCCTTGTTGCAAATTTCATCATTTGCATCTCATTTAGCTAGCCAAATATTTTCATTTGTCTTTTCTGAGTATTTTCTTGGTGGTGAACCCCTTAAAGCTAAAAGAACCCCCTCCTAAGTCCTCCTCATTGTGAATTGACTCACCTTGTGAGGTTTCTAGTCAATCCAATTAGGACTCCTAGGACATTCTTGAGTGATTAGTTGGAGAAAGAGAGACATTGTATGTCCCACATTTTTTCCATTAATCACAACATAATCACTTCAATTAGAAAAGTTGGTAGCCAAATTTTATTGGTCCCAAGAGGTAATACAATAAATAGGTCTATAGAAGGTGGATAATTAATTAACACCACTAGCCTATATTTTTGGAGGTCAAAAATATGAATAAATGAATTCATAGATTATGAAGTGCATAATAACTTGAAATCAAATTAATTAAAAATTACAAAGTATACTTACAAACTATCTACAACCTTCAAGTCATTAAACATTATTCAATTACTAAATACAATTTTTTATTTAAAAATTAAAAATACTTTGTTTACTTGAGTGAAACTTCGATGACCACCTCCACTTCCAAGTGTTATTGTCAAAGGTCCAAGATTAACCTATTCAACATAAAAAATGAGATATAAGTATATCATTCATATAAAATTAAACTATTCACATGTAATATTTATAACTATTTACTAGTTACATACCTCAATAGTAGAAACCATTGTGTAATATGTAGGTGGAGGACCATTGCAAATAGGGCAAACACTATGACCCTAAAATTTTATTATAATCATACAACTAATTTAGTTAATCTTGCATTTCAAAAATGAAATTTAATAAATTAAATTAAATGGACTTGCTAACATTTACTTGAATATCAAGGAAAAATGTGTCATTCAAGATGGCATTTGTCATCACCATCTCATCAACTGAAGATGTATTGTGGGCACATGCATCCTGAATATCCTTAGGATCATAAACAAAAATTGGCCCACAAACATAACATAAATAAGGTGGAACTCGACTCCTTGAAGACTCGCCAATCTCACCCTGTGCTAGAGGTCTAGTATATTGTATGAGGCTCTAAGTCAGGGGACTAATCGAGTGTGATGTATCCACCTCAACACTCTCCTTCACAATGGAAGGGATAGTCACATTCTCATACACTAGTCTAGAGAGTGGTCTCGTTGGTCACTATACATTAATATGTGCCCCCACTCTATCATATGCGAAGCCCCCACCTCTACCATGGAACCCTCTCATGTCAAAATAGTTTAATATTTTATTGAGGACAAACTCACGATAGAATTTCCACAAAAAATATTGTGGTACCTCATTGTTGTTGCATTGAGGATGGTCAAAAACATCTACCACCTTTCCCAAAAATAGTTCTTTATCCCTTGGTGGTTGCACCAATGGATAGGGAACCTCTTGCATGCAGGATGTAAGGGTTGATTCATTTTAGGGTTCATGAATAGTGCACACAACTCAACTTTTGTAATTTTTTTCATCTTTAACTTGTTTATATGATAATTTGTCTATATAAAATTGTCTAAGCTCTTGTCTCTTCTTGGACCAACTAGTTATTTGCTTGCTAGCTGAATCTACATGGGATATGGATTCAAGCGATTGAGCAAGCACAGTTTTATGCGAGGTTGTGTCTGAAGGATTTCTCAACCTTGCAATTAACTCCTTAATTTATTTATTTTTATTTTCAATTTTCCCCATTAAATATTCTTGAGTTCCTGGAGGATGATGAGGAATTATTGGAGGTATTTGTTAAGGTTGTTCTTCGGAAAGGATTTGAGCATGAGGTGAAATAGGATTTTTAGGAGGATTTTGAGGAGGAATTAGGGGTGCATTATCAAATCTTGAAAATTAAATAAATTTACATCAAAAAAATATTCAAACAACCTATTTAATTCCAAATTATATCACAAAAAACAACAATAAATTACTTCGTTCCCCTCCCTAATGTCATGGCAACACTTTGATGAAGATTTGGAAAAGAAATAGAGGGGTTTTGAGATTCCTAGAATGTGAGTGCATCTTGGAGGGTTTCCAAGCCGCATAAGAGATTTTAAACAATAGATAAAAGTGAATGAAATGAAGTTTTATTTTTTTATTTAAATAGGAAATAACGTGAGTGCATTATAACGTGCTCACATTATTGCTCATTCAAGCAATAAATCAAGCACACAATATGAGTGCATTATAACGTGCTCACATTATTTCCCATTCAAGCAATAACGTGAGCACACTATAACACACTCATATTATTGTCCATTCAAACAATAACATGAGCACGTTATCACATGCTCACATTATAGCTTTTTTCAATTTTGAAAGTGGTGTGGCCACTTTTTGGCCCCCCATCTTTCTACACTCACCCTTGTTTGCAACTTGTATTTGGATTTTAGTCATCTACAACACATTGAGTTGGGGTCAAAGTGGTTTGTAACTCATTTTTTTATTCAAAATAAAAGAAATTATGGAAAATGAGAGTGACACATATATTTGAAACAATATTAAGAAATTGTGGATCCCATCACCTACAACTGACATTTCATGATGATGAACAATAGAAAATGACAACAATTTAAAAGATTCACATTAATAACTATTGTGATTCCCATAACTATTACTAACACTTCATCTTAGTATGATATTGTAACTCATCACTATGACTAACACTTCATCTAAGGAAAATATGCCAAAAAGAATTTGGTTTGTTTGCGACTCATATTTGGATTTTAGTCATCTACAACACATTGAGTTGGGGTCAAAGTGGTTTGTAACTCATTTTTGTATTCAAAATAAAATAAATGATAGAAAATAAGAGTGACACATATTTGAAACAAGTTCAAGGAACTATGGATCCCATCACCTACAACTAACATTTCATGATGATGAACAATAGAAAATAACATTACAAGATTCACATTAATAACTATTATGATTCTCATCACTATGACTAACACTTCATCATAGTATCATATTGTAGGCTAGAATTATAGCATAATGTCTTAGACCTACCATTTTGTTGGGAGGAAAACCCCTATTGTTGTCTTTTAATAGTGTTTGATTGGTGCTAATATTGACATAGTGTGATGGTTTAAATATGGTGTTGTTCTTGCCACCAAGGTTCAAACCCCATTGAGGTGTAATTGTTGAGTGTTTATGTTGGGGATGAATTCCCCTATTTGTGACCTCACTAGTTTATAGTTTGAAGTCAATAGTGTTTACCCCTCTTAAAAAAATAGTTTGGTTGACATTGATCACCAAATTTTTGTAATTGTTGTGTTTATGTTGAGGATGAAGTCTCATGTTTGTGACCTCATTGATTCATAACTCCAAATTAAAATCATTTATCCCCTTATAAAAACTATTTTTGGTTGATGTTTATCACTCAAATGTTGTGAAATAGGTTGGTTCTATCTTTTAGGAGATGGAACACAAGGGGTATGAGACCTATTTCACTCTATTTCATTTAATGAAACCTTAGAGATCTCAATCCAAGGATGGAAATGAGGGAAAGAGATCTGAAATATGGTGTCCTAAGGTGTGATTAAAGACTAAAAGGGGGTTCACCACCAAGCTAAGGCTTGGAAAGACTAGTAATATGCAAGACCTAATGATAAAGCCTAATGATATGCAAAACTTAAGAAAATGACCTAGAAATGAGTTCAAATTAGAACAGTAAATTGGAAAAGTATAGATGTGCACTTGGAAATCTATAGAAGTTTGAATGAAGACATGAAATTATGGATATATTGATATTGATGCATACTAGGAATCATACACCAAGCTAGGTGATTTAGTCCCAGTTTAGGGTTTCAGGCCAAAACCGGAGTCTAGAATTGTTGAATTAGGATCTACAAAAAAAAATTGGAAATAGGTATACTGGGACTCATACGCCACAATTGGAAATTTAGTCCTAGTATCAGGGTTTCTCTAAAACTTGGATATCCTCTAATGATCTCTTGTAGCTTCCTCCATTCCAATTCTCTAGCTTTGAAACACTGTATTCTACTATGTAAGCGTCTTTTCGTGATCTTGCAAACAAGGTGACAACTTTGATAGCTTGACCACTTTTCTCCAATCTTTCTCTTTAATGGATCTTCAACCTAAACCACCTACATCTGAAATCACACATCAAAGAGGGGAAAAATGTTGTTTTGTTAGTGGATAGGAGTTTTCCTTGGTCAAACCCCATTTTGGTAATCAAACCTTGAAATGAAACGAAATAGAAAGGAGGAATGATGAATGAACAAATATGTGATGTTGCAACTCACCAAACCCTTGAATAAGATGCTACAAACATTTATGAAATGGCTAGCATGAATGTAGATCTTGAATCTTGCTTGAATGAGATAGATCTTGACTTGAATGCTTTCTTGAATCATAAGATACCTACATCACAAATGCTAGCTCAAAAACAAACATGATGCATGACGATTTTGACATGATGCTTGATACTTGAATAATGCTCGAAAATGCTTGATAATTAGCTCTTGAATGCTAGAATGCTTAAATGCTTAGGTCACACTTGCTTATGAAAATTTTTGAGGAGAAAATATGTGAAATAACCTTATATTTAGACTTGTTTATGCCAAATTTCTTGAAATTACAACACTACAAGCCGACATTAGATCTAGGAGAATAAAATACAGCCAAGAATTTGAATTTAAATGAGGTACAAGCTAAGTGGGACTCATATTCCAATTGTGGCGTATGAGTCCCATTAGGCTAATCTTGGGACACTTTTTTCAAGAAAGGCTTAGTTTAATGTGAAATCCAAATTGGGGCCCCAAAACCTAGGTGGGACCCATATGCCCAATGTGGCATATGAGTCTTAGATCACTAAATCTGGGCCATACAATCCAAAATCATTAATTTCTTATTGGTCACTTGATATATGTTAGGATTATCCTCTTAAATATGCATTAATTAAGGCTTGTGGATGTAAAATAAGGCCAATTAAGGCATAAAGAAGCCCAATTAATTAATAAAATCCTAGATTAGTGTGAAAGTGCAATAAAACACTTTACAATGCCCTAAATAAGGTACAATTAAGTTCATTTAGTTCACAAGGGCCCAAACAAGTGTGAAAATGTAAAAGGATACATTTTTATACACTAAATTTAGCCCCCACTTTAGTGAGAGGATAAACTTGCTTCAAACTCACACTAAAGTGGACAAAATCACATCAAGGGGGGTCCAAGTGTACCAATGCTAGTAAGATAGGATGCCAACATTCAAGAGCGATGATCTAGCCCTCAGGATCAAGATCCTATATCAAAGCAATATAGGCACAAAAGAACATGTCACATGAAAATAATGTAAGGAGTGACAACAAGGCACACACATGCACTGCCAAAGAAAAAAGGAAAATAAAAATAAAAAGAGGGGTGGATCAAGCTTCGATCATTTTTCCCGCACACTATGGATCAAATATAGGTTGTTTGTCCAAGAAAATTTGCAAGTGGAACACGATGTCCACTACGCAAACCAACACATGCTCACAAGGGCTAGTGAAACCCGATATTAATTAGATGATCCCCCAACGAGACATATACGCACACGGTTGGTATGTGCTCACACAGAAAAGCAAGTGACTATGGGAAATTCATGCCTAATTTCAGCTCCCATATGGTAACCATACCAAATCTATACCTCTTGATAAATTTGACAAGGCACCACACAACACGAATAACAGGATTCATGAGGCAAGAAAAACTTTGTATGCTTGGAACCCACGAACAAAAAGATGGCTTCATAGGCAAGAAAAATGTATTATGCAAGGTGGCCATTTAACAGAAAATGAAAAAGAGTGTAGGGTATGTTCAAATGATTTTTTCTTAGTTCATGTAAGGTCTTAACTTAGTGAACATTGTGCCTAATGTCTCCAAGAGAGGACCAATCAAAGAATAGAAGATTCACAACTTAAGGGATGCAGTGTGTTGTATCAAGCCACTAAGAGGAATATAATATGATAAGAGAGATCATGCTCTTGAGGGAAATCACACACAATTTCATCTCAAAGGGAAAGACACATTGCATGGAATAAGGAGACTACACAATGAAACATGAATTGAAAAATTCAAAAGAATAATGCCAATGTATGCCTCCACTTTAAAGAAATTGTTAAACACCATGTTGTGAGAAATTAATTTAAAGTAGAAAATGATAAATGCTAACAATAAAGAGGACATGAGAGCTTATTTGGAAATTCCTATTCCAATTCATATGAATAAAGCTATGTCATGAAAAGGGGTTTCGTCCAAAATGAAATCCCACAATCACATTAGGGATCCATGGATTCGGGGTCACTATGTCTTTGCTACAATGTGTTTAGAGAGCTCAGAATTGTCATCATTCCCCAAATACTCATGGAATACAAAGAATGACACAAATAGAGTGAAAACAAAGAAAATCCTTTCCAGTCAACATGGAAGAGACCTAAATGTCTCAACGCCTTGCATCATCCCCAAAAGGAAGTCATAAGACAAGATAAAAAGATAAAATGTTTATGACATAGAGAAGAATGTAGGTACAAATAGAAGAATTTCACAAAGAGAGAGGGATACATCAAACATAACAGTACATGGGATCACATTATGCACATGCAATCACACACAAACATAAAAGGGAAAGCAATGCAAAATAGTAAGGCACATGCGAGTCAACCTCTAGCACCCATCGTCTACATCCCAATCATGTTCATTGTATACAAAAGACAAGAAACGATCCAAAGGGACAATAGCAAGTGCCAAAATAGGATCATCACCAAGTTTAACACTCTTCCTAGGAGATTTGTCATGTAAGCTCATAGAAGAGGAAAATAATGTATTTAATTCATTATGCACTTCTTCATTGATTTTAGCAACCTTGTCATCATTATCCAAATTAATCACAACAAGAGGTCAAATGATAATGTTCAAAGAAGTATTTAGGTTATGTTGTAATTGTGATATAGGATCTTTTGGTTGCAGAGAAGGGGGGGAATCGTTGTGTATCGCTTCAATCAATTTTGGATGTTGATTTTCTTTATTGTTTTCTTTGTTTAACCTTCAAGAAAAGAATGGCATGTACGCCTATGCTCTCTAGAATTTATGTTTCTTTTAGTATGATTTTTGAGTTGTGTTTTTTTAGGAGTAGGTTTATCAACCATAGGTTTTTTTTATTCCCTAAGAGGAGGAACAGAAGGAACCATGATAGGTTGTTCAACCACTTTCTCTTTAGCTCAGTAGACTTGTTTGATTTTAGGAGGTGTAGGGGGACTTGTTTGGTTGTCTCTTGGCATTTTGTAAGAAGTTGTAGGAGGAGTTGCTATGGGTAGTTCTTGGATATTTATGGTGTCTTTAGGTTCAATCATAGTTTCATCAAGGACAAGAAGTTTAGTCATGGGTTGAGGCATGTTTCTAAGGGATAATTTTTCTATGCATTTCACCTTAAAATTTTGATAGGATTTGAGAAAGAAGTTTTCACGAGGTTTAATAGGTTCCATAGTCTTAGGTCAAAAAAATCTAATGAAAAATTCCCACGAGAAGACAAAGGATTAAAGCCACTATGGTGCATAGTGAAAATTTCATTGTCAAAGGGAAACTTTAAGCATTTATGTAGAACTGATAGGATAGATTCCATGGAGCATAGCCATGGGTAACCAAGCTTCACACAAAATTGGTCCAACATCAAGATGATGGAGAATGAGACATCTAATTATTTCAGTCCTATTTTTAAGGGAAGGGTGATTGATCCCATTATAGGGCAAGTGAAACCATTATGCGTTTTTTATCCATGCTTTCAGTTTGTCATATGTTTCTTGATAGAGTTCATGCACAAATAAAATTACTTTAGTGATCACATTCTCTCCACATACAAGATTAATTAATATCCCATTAGTGGGATTTTCATTAATTTGACCAGCTATGTAAAGAGTGTTGAATAGGACAACTGAGAGGGGGGGTTGAATCAACTGTCATAGATTTTAACCTTTAATTCAATCACCAAAACTAATACTTAAAACTTCTTAAATGATTAATCATCAAATTCCAACACAAAAACTCAAATCAAACACATAAACACAGTAACATCAGATTTATGTGGGAAACCCAAGAAGGGAAAAACCACGATGAGGATTAACTCACACTATAGAGAATATCAAAACTGATTACAAAAAGTCTCACTTCTTGAAACAAGGATCACTACCTGAGATAAGGCTCATTGCCTAAGATAAGGACTCACTATCCATAGGGCTACAACCCAAAGGGCTCACTACCACAGAGATACAAAGAAGAAAAAGAAGACTTGCTACAAAGAGACTACAATCTCAACGCAGTAAAGGATTCCACCATAGTTACTTGATCAACTTGCATGAATGATAGAGTTTTCCTTCTACTCATTGCATCCAGAAACTTAGCATTAAGCTTCGCACTGATCTCCCATAGACAACTCACACACACCTTTTGAATAAAATAAAATTCGCATCTATGCTTTCACTTATCTTCCTTATTTTCTCTTGTATGATTTTCATTACTAGCCCATGCTGTATTTATACTCTCTCCAACTTTGAAAAAGATATAAAGTCAACCATCCAACTTCAAATTCAAATTAGGTCGGCACCAAATATACTATGGTGGAATTAGAATGAGGGTGACCCAAACACACACTTCACTGGGACCCAAAAATAGATCCAACACGCTTCATTAACTTTAAAGATAGTGATTAACACACGGTCAACCAAACCAGTGTAAAACACATAGAAAAATTAAGCTCAAAACTTCCATAAACCAAAAATATCTTCAATGCAATCAAAACATCTTAACTTTGGAACTGCAAGTAAAAAGACTTCATAAAAGAAAAATATGGACCAATAACCTTTCTCCCAAACTTCAATAAGAACATAGAGAAACGTAGCTCACAACTAGTGAATAAAACTCAAACTTCACAATGAACCAACAACCAAACATCTAGATATAACAACCTTGAACAATCATGACCATCATATATGAACCACATGAACATAGGGAAAAATACCAGAGCAATAATTGAATACCTATAATCTTCCTTTAATACAATTTTCTCAATATCCTCAGCATATACAGCCAACAAAAACTAGTAGATAACTAGTTGACCAGTTGACATCAATGACAACACCTTCATTCCTTTCTCTATTCTTGTAACAATCTCCCCCTTTATTGTTGATGACAAAACATGATGTGAAAAACCATCAAAGACACCATGCTAGATCTAAATATACTTCTCAAAAAAATTCTTTTTGTTTCTCCCCCTCAGAAGATCATATTATTCATTACCTACTTTCTCTCATTAGCTCTTTCTCCTTTTCACATGCTTTCTCTCCCCCTTTGACATCAATGGAAAAGGAAAAAGATATGTTCATTGAACCTTCCTTTGACATGAAAATAGAATACTCACAATGAAAACACTTAAAAAATACCTGCTCCCCTTGAGGGGTAGCCACCAAAACATCAGTCCAAAAAGATAGAACCATGAATCCACCAGAGGATGATCCCACAATAGTGGTTTAAATTGTTTTTGAAATCTTGAAAATTTCATTGTCAAAAGATAGATATGTTCATTAATAGGTTCCATAAACCCAGGCCAAAATAAATCTACTAAAAAATTCCCACAGGAAGACAAAGCATTAAGGCACAATGAAAATTTCATTTCCAAAGGGAAACTTTAAGCATTTATGTACAACTGATGGGACAGATTCCATGGAGCATAACTATGGGTAACCAAAATTTAGATGAAATTGGTCCAACATTGAAATGATGGAGATTGATACATCTAATTGTTTTGGTCCTATTTTTAAAAGAAGGTTGATCGATCCCATCATAGGCCAAGCGAAACCATTATGTGTTTTTATCCATGGTTTTGATTTGTCATATGTTTATTGATAGAGTTCATGCACAAATAAAAATCCTTTAGTGATCACATTCTCTCCACATATATGATTAATTAATATCCCATTAGTAGACTTGTCATTGATTTGACCGACTATGTAAAGAGTGTTGAATAGGACAACTGAGAGGGGGGGTTAATCAGTTGTCATAGATTTTAACCTTTAAGTCAATCACTGGAACTAATACTTAAAACTTCTTAAATGATTAATCATCAAATGCCAATACAGAAAATTGAATCTAACACATAAACACAATAACACCAGATTTACGTGGAAAACCCAATAAGGGAAAAACCACAATGAGGATTAACTCACACTATAGAGAATATCAAAACCGATTACAAAAAGGCTCACTTCCTGAAACAAGGATCACTACTTGAGATAAGGCTCACTACCTAAGATAAGGACTCACTGTCCGGACTCACTATCTACAAGGCTACAACCCAGAGGGCTCACTACCACAGAGATACAAAGAAGAAAAAGAAGACTTGCTACAGAGAGACTACAATCTCAATGCAACAAAGGATTCCACCATAGTTACTTGATCAACTTGCATGAATGATAGAGTTTTCCTTCTACTCATTGCATCCAGAAACTTAGCATTAAGCTTCGCACTGATCTCCCACAGACAACTCACACACACTCTTTGAATAACTTCAAAGTCAAATCTACGCTTTCACTTATCTTCCTTATTTTCCCTTGTATGATTTTCATTACTAGCTCATCCTGTATTTATACTCTATCCAACTTTGAAAATGATATAAAGTCAACCATCCAACTTCAAATTCAAATTAGGTCGGCACCAAATATCCTAGGGTGGAATTAGAATGAGGGTGACCCAAACACACACTTCACTGGGACCCAAAAATAGATCCAACACGCTTCATTAACTTCGAAGATAGTGATTAACACACGGTTAGCCAAACCAATGTAAAACACATAGAAAAATTAAGCTCAAAACTTCCATAAACCAAAAATATCTTCAATGCAATCAAAACATCTTAACTTTGGAACTACAAGCCAAAAGACTTCATCAAAGAAAAATATGGACCAATAACCTTTCTCCTAGACTTCAATCAGAACATAGAGAAACATAGCTCACAACTAGTGAATAGAACTCAAACTTCACAATGAACCAACAACCAAACATCTAGATATAACAACCTTGAACAATCATGACCATCATATATGAACCACATGAACATAGGGGAAAATACCAAAGCAATAACTAAATACCTATAATCTTCCTTTAATACAATTTTCTCAATATCCTCAACATATACAGCCAACAACAACTAGTAGATAACTAATTGACTAGTTGACATCAATGACAACACCTTCATTCCTTTCTCTATTCTTGTAACAATCTCCCCCTTTTTCATTGATGAAAACAAATGATGTGAAAAACCATCAAAGACACAGTACTAGTTCTGAATATACTTCTCAAAAAATTCTTTTTGTTTCTCCCCCTCAGAAGATCATATTCTTCATTACCTACTTTCTCTCATTAGCTCTTTCTCCTTTTCACATGCTTTCTCTCCCCCTTTGACATCAATGGAAAAGGAAAAAATATATGTTCATTGTGTGTGAACCCCAATCCAAATACCTGGAAAACATTAAGAATAAACACTTTAGATGAGAGATTGCAAGTAAGAACAAGGATTCCCCATGAAATCCATTTAACATAAATCAAATTAGGAAAAAGCAATGAAGAATACAATGAAAACACCAAAATAAAGATTGAATCCTAATTAAGCTAGCAAACTCATGATCCCATGGGGGAATTGGTGCCAATTTGATGTGAAAATTGGCCCTTTCCCAATTCCTATGATGCAAGATTAATGTGATGAAGAGATTTGATCCACTTTATTGATATTGAAGAGTGCTCCAAGTTAAAAACCTGCATAACCTAGCTAAGATTCAAGAATGATGGATGAAATTTGATAGATATTTGAGCATGGTAACTTTGCATAATTTGCGGATGATCAAATGAGGAGATTAACCTCTTATTTATAGAATGCTAAGATGGATGAATGTTCAAACTAGAGCAATGTGGGACTAAGAATTAGCCAATGGCAAAGTGCCACTTGTCCACTTGTGAATGGATAGAGGATGAACACATTTTGATCAATGTGCAAGTTTGAAATTTGAATTTGATGAAATGAAATGTTTAGGGGGGATGGGAGATGAGTTAAATTCCAAGTTGGAGACATGTAAGAGCTTTAAATGCTTTGTTGGATGGACAAGTCATTTTGGGGGGAGATTTCAAATTTGAGGAATATTCCTACTTGGATGCCTTTTTTGAATGAAAATAGGTGATTTATAAATCAACTAAATGATTTAATTGTGCAAGTTGCAAAATCTAGAGGATTTGAGTGATTAGGATTAAATTAATCAGGATTTGATTAATTTAAGGGGAGATTAGGTGATTTGACTATTTGATTTAGATTTGTGGGTTGAAATATATCAAAAAGAGATGAAAATGATTAAGACATAGTTAAATAAATATTTTGATTTATTTAATCAAAGGGGGTGATGTTAGATTAAATTAGATAAATGTTTGATTTATTTAATTTAATTAGGTGAACTTTAGATGTTTAATAAAATAATATGGATTATTTAATTAAATAAAGATAGGAAGATGAAATGACCTAGCTAATTACACAAAGACAATGATTTAATTAAATTGAGGGATTTATTTTAATTAAAAGGGGAATTATGATGAATTTAATCAAATAAGGCTATTTGATTAAATGGTTAGATAGAGGGATAATTTAGGATGAGACAATGTTAGTAGATTAGGATCGAGTGTGCGATATCAATCTATATATTTTTGATGTCTACATTTTTCCCCTCTTTGAAGTGATGCACTTGTTGTTTTGGTTCAAAGAATAAATGGTCTCGATCAAAGACAAATACTTTTCTGATTTTTTTGGATGCCCCACTGCTACCCCAACGAATGAAGAATTATGCCGGTATACTGCCCCCTCGAGAGATCAGGTGAAGAGGTTTTATTTGAGGGTCAATCTCTCGACAAAGAGGTTCAAGATCAATTCAACTCAAATATTTGATGTAGACAGATTTGATGATGTAGACAGTCATCAGCCATGGGTAGGCTCATGCCTATTTTGATATATTACACCCATTTGATCCTGATTTGTACCATGACAGTTACATTATTGATGATACAAATGAGATGATTATGATGTTTATATGTAATGGTTGATATGATGATGCATGGATGATATGGATGCACATGATATGATATGATGATGCATGGATGATTATGAAAATAGATGATAAATGTATGGTTTATGAGATGTTTAGAATAACCAATCTATATTATACAATGATGGGGATGAATGGATGTGGTATGATTAATGATTTTTATATGATATGATATTCATTACGTAGTATGCTGACGGTTTGTTGATGCAAGATAGATGCAATGGTGATGATTTATGATTATCTGTCATGGTACCATGTTAGCATGAAAAGCAAGAGATAGAAGAAAATAAGAGATTCCAACAGAACATGAGATGATGATGATGATGTTGATTACCTTCCGAGGAGTTGGGATTTTCAAAGGGCCAATTACCTTATGTTTGATAACACATGTAGGCATGATGCATCAAGGTATAAAGAACTAGGATGGTGTTGTACCTAGTGCGATGGACTTTGACTTGACAAATAGATAGGAGTATTCTTGTTCACACTTGCCATATAGAAACCTTTCTAGGACGTACCTAACAAAGCAAGTATCCGCCAAGTTATATTACAAGAACGTCCAACAAGCACAATAGATAAAAAGATAATGATCGTTGCCCCATTCCTATTTCTTTAAATCCCTTCGTTGGGGACATAATTGAGAGGTCATTGGAATGAGCGCAATAAGATAAATCAAAAGAAAAGATCAAGTAAACAAACAAGTCAATGTTCTTCATACCTCTAGCCAAAGGGATTTGTTTTGATAGGATAAGTATCCAAAGTGTTATCCAAAATGATGCCCATTGTCAGAACGATATATCCTAGGACATGCATTGTATAGGATGATGATGGGTTGATAAGTTGTTTGATAGGATTTTGATATAAATTTGATTGACATGTTTGAAAATGATCAAGATTTTGATTTTGCATTTAAAAGTTTGAAGTTTTCTTTTGATTTTACATTTGAAGCTTGCTTTTGCTGATTGTTGTGGTTGTTTCTATTTGTATTGCCAAAGGATGAAGTTGACGATTGTTTTATTATGGATGATTGAATATTGCGGGTGATTGTGAAATGAGATGGATGGATTTTTTCAAATATTTGGATTTTTTTGACATTTTTGGAATTTTTTGAGGCTATTTTTGGTATTTTCATGATTTTTACAAATGTTTTGATTTTTTGAATGTTTTGGAGTTTTCTAAGATTTTATGAATGTTTTTAGATTTTGTGTTTTTTGAATGTTTTTGGATTTTGATGCCTTGGGGGCTGATCAAAGATTAGCCTTACCTATGTTTAAGCTTAGAGACGACGTAGTTCAAATACCATGTTTTTGATTTTTTTTGTTTTTATGAGTGTTTTTGGAATTTGATGTGTTTTGGATGTTTTTGAAATTTTTGCACAATTTTGACCACTTGGATATGGATATGCATGATAATATCAGTTTTTTGTTTGGGATTTTTTTGAAAATCAAGCTAGGGTTGATTGATCAGATTCATGGATTGATGATGATAACATTGTTGAGGATACACAACAATGCAAGGATAGTGTTAAGCAACACAAGGATTAGGATGTATATCCCAAGATGATGAGGGATTGATGATGATAACATTATTGAGGATACACAACAATGCAAGGATAGTGTTAAGAAAAAAAATGATTGGGAAGGATATCCTGAGATGATGATGGATTGACTGGATTTGATTTGATCAAGATTGATGAAGCTTGGTTTGGAACAAAAGTTGTTTTGGATGATTTGCAGTGACGTTGACGTGCGACTGATGTTGATTGTTTGGATTGATGTTTAATGAAAGATAAAGCTTTGATAAGGAATTTCCTCTCATCAAAATGTGTCATGGGCTAGTGATTTGGATTTTGGCTCACAAATGCTTTGACCAATGTGATTTCATATTTTCCAATGTTTAGATCACCACATAAGTTTGAGGATATAGATCAAGATTTATTCCCAAAGCAAGATGTAAATATCTGCCCCCAGTGTCTAGCAATGTATGGAATGCGATGTGTGGATGCTCAGATAGGTGTATGGATTGAGGGATATGGATTATCTTGTGATAAGATAAGGTGTTCAGATAAAGAATGCTCATTTGGATAATGCTTCATGGCTCAGAGAATGCTGGGTAGGATAGGATCAATGAAAATGACCCATGTCAAGATGTTTACCATAAGCAAGCGTAAAGTGTGCACCCAGATTTTACCAAGATCAAGATAATTTGGACTATGGATGCAGATAGATAAAGATGGATTGGATAAATGGTTCATGGATGAATGGATTTATTATGGATGAGATGGATGGAATGTTGGATTTATTATGGATGGGATAAGATTCTTTCACCTAAACTAGCGCACGTAGATGCTCAATTCTACACATGATTCCTATTTTCCAGGTTTTCATCATGGTACTTGCTCAAAGCGTCACTGAAGTGGTTTTCACTAGAGGACAATTTTTTTCTTTACTGTTTTCAATCCTTTTTATGATTTTTTTGGATTTTCATATTTTTTGATTTTTTGTATTTTTTCTAAAATATTTTAAGCTCATGCTGAACCACCTAGTGGTGTTGATGTAGATGCCCATGTCATAATGTGCCATCGATATCCTACCTAAAGAAGTTTTTTTGCTAAGATACGTGCACTTGAATGAAACTTTTGGGATTCTCAATCTGCTTTAGTGATACCAGGGTTAACTCCGTCTCTGTGCACACATCACGATAGAGTGCCTTTAGAATCCTTATGATGAAGGGTAATTGCCAATACATGGTCAATTTGAGTAGTGGATATCATGCATGGAGGCATGGATGGAGTGTGTTTAGGGATAAGAGATGGATTGGTTGACAGTTTGGAACCTTTAACTCTCCAAACTTGGGAATTTGAGCAATGATGGGTGGATACAAAAGTGTGTGTGGAATTAGGATCAACTGCTTGATACACTTTGTACGTCGCTTGAAAAGCTTTCTTTTTCTTTTGTAGACATCTTTGATGGATACTTTTCCCTTTTTTATTTTTCCCCATAGTTTCTTTGACTAATGGAGTTTGATAGGGATAATCTTTCTTTGTATTCTTTGGTATCCATGTGTATTTGATTTGTCCATTATTCTTCTTTGCTTCTTTTTCTTTGATAATGTTCTTTGTGCTTTGATTCAAATCTTTCTTTTGATGTTGGTCCCAATTCATGGATGGGGTGATGGGTGGATGAAGATTCATGAATGGTTGGTTGTAGTATTGGCACTTGTTTCATCATAAGGATTCTTCATGCTCCCTATGTTGACATTTTCTTGAGACATAGTTGCCCCCAGTATTGTGGAAGTATTACCTTCATGCTTTGATTATGCCTATTTTGAGAGCTCTTGTTTAGAATGCATTCTCTAATAAATAACCACTGTAGATGATGTTATTTCCATTTGCTGCTCTGCTAACTCCGAAATGTTATTCTATCTAAACATGTTTTCTTTGAGTGGATAATGTTGGATATCTTCATACATGATGTCCTTAGTTTGAATTTGGGATATATTTGATCCTGATGTTGACAAATCAATTTGACTATAGGAATCAATAACTTGCTCTTTTTGTGTAAGGAAATCCTACTTTAAATGAATATCATCGACGTGTCCATCCACATAAAGCATCTCATGGGTAGATGGAGTATGTGCTATATGGATATGATCATCTTGTATAGATAGGAGAGTATCCATTAGATTATTGTAGTAACTTGGGGATACAAATTCTTGATCTTGAATGATTTCAAAATTGCTTTTGACATGCTTTGGATCAAGTTCTTGACATGGGTCAATTTCAAAGGATGGATTGCTTACAAAGGGTTCTTGGATATCTTCATTAGGCATGGGAAGTGGCTCAATATCCTCTTGACCTTTGAGTGAATAGGGATCAAGTGTTGAGTTGAAGATTCCTTCAATATCGACAATCATGAGGTCAAAGGATGTCAATATGTCTTGAAAAGGACCATTGATAGACTTTAGTGAGAGATGTTGATCATGCTTTAGAATAGATTTTTGAGATATGTCCTCTAACTCATTAGGTGATGTAGAGAAATTTTCAACATGATCATTGGTCGATGGATTGTTGATTATAAGATCAAATAATGTTAACTCTCCTTGAAATAGATCATTGTCGGATATTGTTGAGGGATTCTTATCATGATCAAAAAGTGACTCTTGATATATGTTGATTTAATCTTCGAATGAGGTAAAGAAAATCCTCCATGTGCTCGTTGATGGATAGGTCTTGATCATGTGATCGTTGAATTGGATCGATACATGGAGTTGTTAACATGTTGTTGGGATTTTGAACAATATTTTCTTGTTGGGCTTGGTATTGGGCTTAAGCTTGCGCTTACACTTGAAACTGGGCTTGTGCTTGTTGGTCTTGTAGTGTGGCTTGGGAAACTTGAGCAGCTAGTGCAGCTTGCTGAGTAGCTAGTTGTGTAGCTTGTCAATTTTGGTTTTGTTGGAGTGCCTTTTGATAAGTAACCTATTGAGCAGCTTGCAATACAATGTTGTATTGGTTTGATGTGTTTTGTTTGGGTGGTGGTGGGGGTGGAGGTGGTTTTGGAATAGTGCTTGTTGTGGTGATAAGAGGTATCATCGTATTGATGATTGGGATTTGAGTGGTGGATGGTGTGATTGATATGGTTAGTCCTTGAGAGACCATGTTTTGAGGGATGATAGATGATGTTTTGGTTGCTTGTGCTATGGGGATGGTTGCCATCTGTTGTTGTGATATCGATGACAAGGGGGGAAGATTTGGTATGATGCCTTGATTGATGGTTAGGGGGATGTTTTGGATGAGCGGTGGTAGTGAAGGTAGCCCCAAACCAAGAGGTGATATGGATGTTAATGACAAGGGTGGGAATGGTGGGAAAGTGAGTGGCATGCTCCCTTGGGGAAATGATGATGTTTGATAAAAAATGTCCCTTGGTCCAAATAAGTCACCTTCTCCTTGTGAGGTCATGGGGAAAGAGGTTTGTAGTGTTGCATTAAATGATGATGATGATGGGTCATTGTGAAAGGTGAGGGGGACATATTGGTGTGATGGATTTTGAACAACATTCATGTGATTTGCAAACATATCTATCCAAATTTTTACCAAGTGTGGATTCGAGAAGTTCATGTTTAGTATAGTTGTACTTGGTATATTCTCATTTGGCATGTATGGATTGGTGGGATAATGTTGTTTGTTGAAGACTCATGCATTGAGTATTTCAGTTTGATAGATTTGTAAGTTGAACTGGATTTAAATCTACAATCAGAAAGGGTGTTCAAAAATTTAGATTGGGTATACTCACATTTGTTTGGCACCATTATTGAGGTTTTGTAGGAGATAATGATCCCATGTATGGATTGGCGCAATGTGAGTTTGAAAATCAATTGGCATTTAGCAAGGCTTTGATAGTTTGGTTGATTTGGGGCTTACTCATGATGGACGATCAGTTTTATATTCCATGATTTCTTCTTGATGGTGACCACTTGTTGCAAAAGTGACCTCTAAGGTGTTTAGGACCAATAATGAGATGAAGGATGAAAGGGGTGAATGATATGGGTGTTGATTTTTTAGGAACTTTGGATCAATGCTAGACTTTAGGATTTGATTTTGATTGGTTTTGATTAGATAATGAACTTGTAAACCTTAAGATGTTGGATGTGATCTTTAGGATAAACTTGTTCAAAGGTGTGCTAATTTAACTAGAGGTATGAGAAAGGATGCATTCCCATACTCCTAATAAACAAGGTGCTTTTGATTTGGTTTAAGGATGGCCCTTTAAGTCTAGATAATGATGTTTCCAAAGCTCTAAAGATGCTTGTGGGATGGGATGATAAAAGTTTGGATGAAGTGTTTATTTTGATCCTAAATGGAGCCCTCTGAAGGACTTGTTTACAAGTCCAAGGTTTTGAAGAACATGCTTTTCCCTTCAAACTAAAAGATCAATGTTTTCTCAAAAGACCATAAGACAACAGATACACAAGCACATGTGTGGGGTTCAATTGATTTCATCTTGATTAGTGAATTGATTTTACTACAAACACTTTCTTGATTAGATTTTCAAACTAAATGTCCAATGTCCTAACTTCTTTTCATCCCACAAAGTGCTATGTGGAATTCAAGGAAATCAAGGCAATGGTTACCTATTGTTTATCTTTAGTAGGTAAATTGAGATGTAAGTTCAAGTGTTTAGAAACCTCTAAGGATGCGAATCCCAAGGGAAAGCAATAACACATGAATTTGGTTAATTGTATTTACCTCCTAAAGGGTTTGAAATTTTGATGATGATGTTAAGTGTTTGTTTCCAAGTGTTTTCGATCAAGCAATGCATTTTGTAACCCAAGAATAAGTACAACCCTATGGATGTGAAAGACAATATTTGTTGGATTCCCACTTGGACAAGTCTAGCTACGCTTATCTTTAGCGAATGGCTAGATGCTTGACCCCACTGGCTGCCCTCTACGGCTCATTATTGTCAATTGGGGCAGCTAAGCATCAACATCCATGAAACTTCCATGGCATGCTTTCCATTTCTACTAAAGACCATTAAAGTGTGGGGTAGCTTCATAATGACTATTCTTGCACCAACAAATAGATTAAAAGGATTTTGGCAATTCCTAAAACATGGGTTTTAATTAAGGACTCTCCGTTCGTTAGGAATTGACCCATATGGCAAGAGTCCCCTTTCAGATCCATCTTGTGGGAACCAAGCGTGTGATATTAACATTTTATTCCCAATACCCACATTTATATCCCAGGTTAGAGTACTCTTGTCTTTAAGTGTTATGGGTTGAGTCGTTCCCTTGGGTGAGTAATTTTCCCCAAGGCATGCCCTCTAAGATAAACAAAAATGAGCAAAGACAATATCCATAACTCGATCAATCTTTGTTTGCAACACAAAGAAAGAGAATGCATGCAATAATGCTCTACTCACACTTGCACAATGTTTTGTTCAATTTTAAGCCCAAAATGAAGTGTGGAGGTGATTGCTTTATCTCAACCTAAAATCAGAAAAAAGGCCTTTTGATTCTCAAGATCGCTATAAAGTGTGAGAGAAGCGCATACGTCCTGTTTCAATGAAGTTAGTTTGAGTAAGCCCTCACGAAAACAAAGTTGCACATGTTCATTTTAAATCCACAAATCAATTGTATGTTCTTTTTAAAGCACCAAAGGACAAATGAGAGTTGTTTTGTTTAATTGTTAACCAAAAAACAAACTCCAGTAAGTTGTAGTCCTAATGTTCATTTTAAGCCCTTTGCAAAAATTGAAAAGATTCTTTTGTAAACCCAAATGAAATTAGTGTCCTAAGAAAAAAGAGACGACAATTTCTTAGAAGTGTTAAACAAACACTAAAGTGTTTAAAAACACTTTGATTTTGTAAAATACCATCATCATGATTCTCCCTCTTTTGTTTTCAATTGTTCCAACCTACAAGCAAGAAAGCCAATCAGATTCTACAAAATACAGAGGTCAAAAAGCAGAAAACAGAAGATAAATTGATCATATGACAAAATGCACATGCTTAAAATTAAATTTCAACTTTGTACTCCCTACCAGTGGTACAACCTATGAGTGTGTCACAGTTTGATTTCTCAACGGTGTTATACAACACTGCTTACCAGTTAGCAGTGCTTTGTGCCCATACTAGTGAGCTCAATTGTGTCACACTTTTGCTCAGCGTCACTATTTAAAATTTAAATTCAAAAAATCCAGGCAGGATGGCTAAAGCGTTAGAGTTTGATTTTTTAGCGGTGTTATATGGTGACGCTGGAGAGTCAGTGGTGCTAAAACAACGACGCTGGGCGCCCAGCATTGGAATTTTCCTATTCACAAACAAAAACAAATTTTTTTGTGAGAAAAGTGATAACAAATTAGATTTGTCCCTCCTTCTAGCGCCAAATGTGTGAACCCCAATCCTAATACCTGCAAAACAATGAGAACAAACACATTAAGTTAGAGATTGCAAGTAAGAGCAAGAATTCCCCATGAAATCCATTTAACATAACTCAAATTAGGAAAAAAGCAATGAAGAACACAATAAAAACACCAAAATAAAGATTGAATCCTAATTAAGCTAGCAAACTCATGATCCCATGGGGGAATTGGTGCCAATTTGATGTGAAAATTGGCCCTTTCCCAATTCCTATGATGCAAGATTAATGTGATGAAAGATTTGATCCACTTTTTTGATGTTGGAGAGTGCTCCAAGCTAAAAACCTGCATAACCTAGCTAAGATTGAAGAATGATGGATGAAATTTGATAGATATTTGAGTATGGTAACTTTGCAAAATTTATGGATGATCAAATGAGGAGATTAGCCTCTTATTTATAGAATGCTAAGATGGATGAATGTTCAAAATAGAGCAATATGGGACTAAGAATTAGCCAATGGCAAAGTGCCACTTGTCCACTTGTGAATGGATGGAGGATGAGCACATTTTGATCAATGTGCAAGTTTGAAATTTGAATTTGATGAAATGACATGTTTAAGGGGGATGGGAGATGAATTAAATGCCAAGTGGGATACATGTAAGAGTTTTAAATGCTTTGTTGGATGGACAAGTCATTTTGGGGGGAGATTTAAAATTTGAGGAATATTCCTACTTGGATGCCTTTTTTGAATGAAAATAGGTGATTTATAAATCAACTAAATGATTTAATTGTGCAAGTTGAAAAATGTAGAGGATTTGAGTGATTAGGATTAAATTAATCAGGATTTGATTAATTTAAGGGGATATTAGGTATTTTGTTAGGAACCAAGATCTAAATTGCAAACTAGAAAAAAACACCTTCCACATAAGAGAAAAATGAAAAAGCAGAGAGGTTGCAAAAGGATGTGCAACATAATATTATTCAGGAATTCATAATTACAAGATATGATTTTCTTTATAAAAGCAAAGATGCATAACCCTAATCTTATCTTGAGCAACAAGATAGCTCAACAAGATAAGGATAAAACCTATAACTTAAGAATTAAATAAAGCCTAAGTAAACTTATGCAAAGTGTAATTAATAATTAATTACACCAACAGATTTGACTATTTGATTTAGATTTGTGGGTTGAAATAAATCAAAAAGAGATGAAAATGATTAAGACATAGTTAAATAAATATTTTTATTTATTTAACCAAAGGGGGTGATGTTAGATTAAATTAGATAAATGTTTAATTTATTTAATTTATTTAGATGAACTTTAGAGATTTAATCAAATAATATGGATTATTTAATTAAATAAAGATAGGAAGATGAAATGACCTAGTTAATTACATAGAGACAATGATTTAATTAAATTGAGGGATTTATTTTAATTAAAAGTGGAATTATGATGACTTTAATCAAATAAGGCTATTTGATTAAGTGGTTAGATAGAGGGATAATTCAGGATGAGGCAATGTTAGTAGATCAGGATCGAGTGTGAGATATCAATCTGTATATTTTCGATGTCTATAGATTAAACCTTCCTTTGGCATGAAAATAGAATACTCACAATGACAACATTTGAAAACTACCTGCTCCCCTTGAGGGGTAGCCACCAAAACATCAGTCCAAAAAGATAGAATCATGAATCCACTGGAGGATGATCCCACAATAGTGGTTTACAATTTTTTTGAAATCTTGAAAATTTCATTGTCAAAAGATAGATATGTTCATTACTAGGTTTCATAAACTCAGGCGAAAAGAAATCTAATGAAAAATTCCCATGGGAAGACAAAGGATTAAGGCACAGTGAAAATTTCATTGTCAAAGGGAAACTTTAAGCATTTATGTACAACTGATGGGACGAATTCCATGGAGCATAACCATGGGTAACCAAGCTTCAAACAAAATTGGTCCAACATTGAGATGACATAGATTGAGACATCTAATTGTTTTGGTCCTATTTTTAAAGGAAGGTTGATCAATCCCATCGTAGGCCAAGCAAAACCATTATGCATTTTTATCCATGGTTTCGGTTTGTTATATGTTTCTTGATAGAGTTCATGCACAAATAAAAATCCTTTAGTGATCACATTCTCTCCACATATATGATTAATTAATATCCCATTAGTGTACTTGTCATTGATTTGAAGGACTATGTAAAGAGTGTTGAATAGGACAATTGATTGGGGGGTGAATTAGTTGTCACAAATTTTAAACTTTAATTCAATCACTGGAACTAATACTTAAAATTGATTAAATTATTAATCATAAAATGCCAATATAAAAAATCAAATCCAACACATAAACACAGTAACACCAGATTTATGTGGAAAACCCAATAAGGGAAAAACCATGGTGAGGATTAACTCACACTATAGAGAATATCAAACCAATTACAAAAAGGATCACTACTTGAAACAAGGATCACTACCTGAGATAAGGACTCACTGTTCGAACTCACTATCTACAGGGCTACAACCTAGAGGGATCACTACCATAGAGATACAAAGAAGAAAAAAAAGACTTGCTACAAAGAGACTACAATGTCAATGCAACAAAGGATTCCACCATAGTTACTTGATCAACTTGCATGAATGATAGAGTTCACCTTCGGCTCACTACATCTAGAAACTCAGCATTAAACTTCACACAGATCTCCCACACAAAACACACACATTTTTTGAATAGCATCAAAGTTGCATCTACTCTTTTAGTTATCTTCCTTCTTTTCTCTTATATGATTTTCATTACTAGCTCATCTTGTATTTATACTCTCTCCAACCTTGAAAAAGATATAAAGTTAGCCATCCAACTTCAAATTCAAATTAGGTCAGAACCAAACATCCTAGGGTGGAATTAGAATAAGGGTGATCCAAACACACGCTTCATCAAGACCCAAAAATAGATCCAAAATTATTCATTAACTTTGAAGATAGTGCTTAACACATGGTCAGCCAAACCAGTGTAAAACACATAGAACAATTAAGCTCGAAACTTCTAGAAACCAAAAATATATGCAATGCAATCAAAACATCTTAAATCTAGAATGGCAAGTCAAAAGACTTCATCAAAGAGAAATCTGAACTAGAAACCTTTCTCCCATACATCAATCAAGACATAGAGAAACATAGTTCACAATTGGTGAACACAACTCAAACTTCACAATGAACCAACAACCAAACATCTGGATATAACAACCTTCAACAATCATGACCACCATATTTGAACCACATGAACAGAGGGTAAAATACCATAGAAACAACTGAATTCCTGTAATCTTCCTTTAGTACAATTTTCTCAATATCCTTAACAGATATAGCCAACAACATCTAGTAGATAACTAGTTGACCAGTTGACATCAGTGAAAACACCTTCATTCCTTTCTCTATTTTGTAACAACCTCCCCCTTTGTCATTGATGATAACACATGATGTGAAAAAGCATCAAAGACACCATACCAAATCTAAATATACTTCTAAAAAAAATTCTTTTTGTTTCTCCCCCTCAGGAGATCATATTCTTCATTACCTACTTTCTCTCATTAGTTTTTTCTTCTTTTCACATGCTTTCTCTCCCACTTTGACATCAATGGCAAAGGAAAAAGATATGTTAATTGAATCTTCCTTTGACATGAAAAAAATACTCACAATGACAACAATTGAAAACTACATGCTCCCCCTGAGTGGTAGCTACCAAAACATTAATCCAAAAAGATAGAACCATGAATCCATTAGAGGGTGATCCCACAATAGTGGTTTACAATTTTTTTGACATCTTGATTTTTGCTAAAATCACATATTTGTAGAAAATATAATGATTTAAGCCTTAAAAA
The DNA here is from genome assembly GCA_007258455.2 of Sequoia sempervirens. Classification (NCBI taxonomy): domain Eukaryota; kingdom Viridiplantae; phylum Streptophyta; class Pinopsida; order Cupressales; family Cupressaceae; genus Sequoia; species Sequoia sempervirens. Next base: position 66,980 of record VDFB02130816.1, read on the forward strand.
TTTCCTTTTAAAGGATTCCAATTGAAGAAGGTTTGATAAAACCACCTTAGATTAAACCCCCTTAGATAGAACTCCGCTAGTTTTAAACCACACCTATAACAGAGTCTCCTTTACACCTATCAAAATGCTGATAAAAAATCACTTTTGATTTAATTTTTGGGGGGATCAAATGAATTAATTTAAAATTCTTTTTTTGTAAGTATGTAGTCCTTATTATAAGCTTCCAAAAAATTATAATTTTAAATATATTTCATTTGATTATTATACTTATTTTTTATTTCTTGGGAATGTAGGTTTTTCACCAAAAATCAAGTTCTTTGTTCTACACATGGAAAATAGCAGATTATCAAGAAAAAATTAAAAATATAAGTGCATTAGATATTGATGTCCCTGATCCAACAAAAAAGAAAAAATTGAATTTCGATACATACAAAAAAGTTATGTTTTAGCTAGTAAATCATGTCTAAATTGTAACGGTTTGACTTTGAAACTTAATTAAGAAAAAAATATTCAATGAAATGTTATGAAACCAATTCCATGCACTAGATATCTTAATTACAAATCTAAATTTGAAAAAATTAGAATTTTATCTTCATATAAAAAAAATTATGTGTTAGCCAGTAACACCACTCTTTAAAAATGGTGTTTATTATTAAAAACTAATTTTTGAAGATGGAAAAAGAAGTGCAATTTGATTCCAAAAATTTTGATTTTTTTTTATTAATTTATAGACAAAATGTCACAAAGCATTAGTTTGCATCATCTTCAAATTCCTCACGGTTTAGCCGCTATAGGTGCCGAATGTGAAGATTTAGTTTAAAAAAATCAGTTTAATGTCCACTTTGGCCAAAAATTGTAAACCAGTATTGTGGGATCACCCTAGACTAATGCATATCCAAATGCATCTTAATTTATGAAAGGAGGGGCAATAACTCCTAACTTCTCCTAGAGATACTTAAAAGTATCTTTAGGAAGAGCCTTCATTTAAATATATCTATAATATGTTCATTTGTCTGAACATACTCTAGCTTGACTTCATTCTCCATGACCTTCTCTCTCAAGAAATGATATCTAATAGATATATGCTTAGTCCTCGAGTGCATCACAAGATTCTTCAAAATGTTAATTTCACTTTATTATCACAAAAAGATAGAAATGGGATCATCATATAGCACTATGATATCTTTCAATGTCTATTTCATCCATAAAACTTGTGTACAAAAAGATGCAACAACAATAGACTCAGCTTCAACAGTAGACAAAGAGACTGATTCTTGCTTCTTACTCAACCATGCCACCAATCTGCATCCAAGAAAGCACTGCCACTTGTACTCTTTCTATCATCTACATATCCATCCCAATCTGCATCTATATATGTACTAAGTGTAAAGTCAGTGTCTTTAGGATACCACAATCAATAATCCAAAGTGCCATTCAAATATCTGAATATTCTTTTAACTATAGCAACACGTGTTTCCTTTGGATCTTCTTGAAATCTAGCCACAAGAAAAACTACATGTATAATATCCGGTCTAGTAGCAATCAAATATAGTAATCCACCAATCATAGATCTATACTTGCTCTGATTAGACTTGGGTGAATCAACATCTTTACCCAATTTGCAACTATTCACCATAAGAGTACTTACCGGTTTGGAAGCATCCATCCCAAATTTCTTCAACATCTCTCTTACATACTTAGACTATGAAATGAAAATTCCTTTCTATGTTTGATTAATCTACAACCCAAGAAATAAATTCATCTCCCCAAACATAGACATTTCAAATTCTTTTTGTATCTCTTCTATAAACATCTTGCACATATTTTCATTTCCTGCAAAGATAATTTCATCAACATATACAACTACAATCAAGACTTTGTCATTTTCAATCTTAAAGTACAAATCACTATTTTCCTTACCTTTGTTAAATCCTTGTTGAATCAAATACCTATCTAACCTTGCATACCAAGCTCTAGGAGCTTGCTTCAGTCCATATAAAGCTTGCTTCAATCTACACACTATATCTAGTTGATCTGTTAACTGAAATCCTTCTGGTTGTTCCATGTAAAATTCTTCTTCCAACTCACCATTTAGAAATGCTAACTTGGCATCCATCTGATAGACTTTGAAGTATTTATAATAAGCTAATGCCAAGAACATCCTTATAGCTTCCATTCTTTCTACCAGGGAAAAAGTCTCCTGAAAATATATGCCTTCTACTTGTGAGTAGCCTTTGCACACAAGCCTAGCTTTATTTCTAACAACTTCTCCATTCTCATTCAACTTAGTTTTGAAAACCCATTTTTATCCAATGATATTTTTATTTTCCGGTCTTGGGACCAATTCTTCTCAATCTACAAAAGTTCTTCTTTCATTGCTTCCTTCTAATGTTCATCTTTACAGGCTTCACTTACTATCTTCAACTCAATCTCAGAGAATAAACACAAATTAACTTCAGTAGCAACTTTATTTCTAGTTAACACACCTTTTGTTTTGTCTCCAATAATCTAATTTTCTAAATGATTCCTCTGTACATATTTTGGTGTCCTAGGAGTCATCTTCGGAGCATCTTCTTCTCTTTCATTTATCCATCCTACTTCTACTCATATTTATCCTGTTCTTCCATAATTTCTTCTATTCTTGCACAATCATGTTCATAAGACACATATCCATCAACACCAATAAAGTTATTCACTGTCTTATCTAGGTCCACATTCGAGCTCTCTACAATATTCCTTAGTCTTTTATTGAAACATACGTATGCCTTTCTTTTAGTAGAGTATACAAGAAATATGCCTTCATCAGTTCTTGCATCAAACTTACCCAAAGTTTCCTCATCTCTTTTGATATAGCATTTTTTCTGAATACCTTGAAATATTTAACTGTAGGAATTCTTCCATGCCATAGCTCATAGGGAGTCTTTATACTATTTTCTCTTGCTTGAACTAAATTGAACACATAAATATCAGTATGAACAAATTCTTTCGAGTAAACTTTTAGTAATTTGGCTTCAGTAATCATCGACCTAACAACCTCTTGAAATATTCTATTTTTCCTTTCAACAACTCCATTCTGCTGAGGAGTTCTTGGAGTAGATAACTATATTTTTATTCCATCTACTTCACAAAAAATATTGAACTCATGGGAGTTGAATTCTCTAGCTCTATCAAATCTTAAGCATTTTATCTTCAAATTCACTTCATTTTCAACCATAGCCTTGAATGCCATGAATTTATCTAATGCATCTGATTTCTCTCTAAGAAAAGCATAAATTACCTTTCACCAAGTAGACTTCTCACTCTCATAGGACCACAAAGATTTGTATGAACTAAATACAGTAGTTCAATAATAGATTGTTCCCTTGATCTAGAATGACTTCTTGCTTGCTTCTTAAACTGACAATTCCTGCAAATAGCATTAATAGGCTTTGTAATTCTTGGTAAATCTCTCACAGCCTGAACAACACTAATCCTTGCCAAGTTATCAAAATTCATGTGACACATTCTCCTATTCCATAGTGAACTATCATTTATCTGAGTCATAAAGCATAGTCCATCAGCACCCTTAAGTTGATAAATATTCCTTTCAAATTTTTTTCCTGTAGAAATCAATGTTCCAGATCTCACATTTCTCATCCTTAAACACAAGATCATATCCTTTTCTGCACATCTGACCAACACTAAGAAAATTATGTCTCAAACCCTTAACATAGTAAAAATTGTCAATATGATGCTTTCCATCAAACTTACTGAACCTATCCCACAAATTCTAGCACTAGTATCATCTCCAAACATAACGAAGCCTCCATCATATTTCTCAAGCTTAACAAACTTACTCTTCATTTTTCTCCTTCTGCTTCTCCAGAGGGCTTTCCTTTACCTTTTTATCTAAATTAGTAGAAGTAGGTTCATCCTTAATCACCAAGAACAAGCATTCATTATCATTTGGATCTTCATATTATGAATCTTCATCTAAAATACTAGCATTCTCATTCACATAGTAAGCTTTGTTAATTTTCTTTCCTTTCTTTTCCTTCTCATATCTTTGTTTATTCGTTTTAGCTCTTTCTGAAAACTTTGTAGCATAATGACCTATTTCTCCACAACTAAATCATTTAAAGGGAAACTTACCTTCATACTAACAAATCCTTTTATCATTATTCTTACAAAGTTAGCTTCTATTTCATCAATTTTTCCTTCATCCAGATCTTCAGCTTTTATAGCTTTAAAAGTAGTCTTTGATTTTCCTCCATTTCTTAGATTCATCTTCCTCATCTCATAAGATGTCAAAAATCCTAATAGCAGATCCTTAGAACAAGTCTTATAATCTATAGTTTTCTCAATATCACTCACCTTCTCACTATAAGCATCAAGAAAAGTTCTAAGAATCTTCTTTACAATCCTAGTTTCATCTATAGTAGCACCAAGTGATCACATTCCAGCCACTACCCCATCCAATCTTTGAACATAAGCTTTAACATTTTCATATTCAAACATATTTATAAGATCAAACTATGTTTCCAAATTCTGTAATTTCACCTCTTTAACTCTTTCATCACTATCATGTGCTTTTCTAAAGCATCCCAAACATCCTTAGTTGTCTTCAAATTATAAACCTTAATCAACTCATAATGTACTAGACTATTCTTCAAGATGAACTTCACCTTATTATTCTCTTCACATGCATTGATCTCTGTAGGTGTGCTTGGAACATTAGCAGGAGTGTAAGGATTCTTGTAAGCTTTTTCCACATCATATACACAATACTCTAGATATTCTTCCATCAATACTTTCAAGATACCATAATTAGTTCCATCAAACCTCAGATAATCAAAGATCATTTTGCCAGACATCCTAGACCTTCCTCAAATGGTTAAGCTCTTCACCAAGGAACCAAGCTCTGATACCAATTGTTGAATAGGAAAACTAAGAGGGGGGGTGAATCAGTTGTCACATGTTTTAACCTTTAGTTCACTCACTGGAAGTAATACTTAAAACTTCTTCAATGATTAATTATCAAATGCTAATTTAGAATCTCAAATCCAACACAATAACACTAGATTTACATGCAAAACCCAATAAGGGAAAAACCACGGTGAGGATTAACTCACACTATAGAGAATATCAAAACCAATTATAAAAAGGCTCTCTACCAAACAAGGCTCATTGCCTGAAACATGGCTCACTACCTGAGATAAGGCTCACTTCCTGAGATAAGGACTCACTGTCCATAGGGATAAAACTAGGAGGGCTCACTACCACAAAGATATAAAGAAGACAAAGAAGACTTGCTACAAAGAGACTACAAACTCAATGCAACAAAGGATTCCACCATAGTTACTTGATCAACTTCCATGCATGATAGAGTTTTCCTCCTTCTCACTGTATCTGTAAACTTAGCATTAAGCTTTGCACTAATATCCCACACAAAACTCACACACACTTTATGAATAGCATCAAAGGCGCGTCTACTCTTTCACTTATCTTCCTTCTTTTCTCTTGTATGATTTTCATTACTAGCTCATCCTATGTTTATGCTCTCTCCAACCTTGAAAAAGATACAAAGTCAGTCATCCAACTTCAAATTCAAATTAGGTCGGTGCCAAAAATCCTAGGTTGGAATTAGAATGAGGGAAACCCAAACATATACTTCATCGGGACCCAAAAATAGATCTAACACACTTCATTAACTTCAAAGATAGTGCTTAACACACGGTTGGCCAAAACAGTGTAAAACATAGAGAAAAATTAAGCTCAAAACTTCTAGAAACCAAAAATATTTTCAATGCAATCAAAACATCTTAACTCTATAATTTCAATTCAAAAGACTTCATCAAAGAGAAATCTGTACCAACAACCTTTTTCCTAGACTTTAATCAGAACATAGAGAAACATAGTTCACAATTGGTGAACACAACCTGAACTTCACAATGAACCAATAGCCAAACATCTGGATATAACAACCTTGAACAATCATGACCATCATATCTGAACCACACAAACATAGGGGAAAATGTGAGAGAAACAATTGAATACCTATAATCTTCCTTTAATACAATTTTCTCGATATTCTTAACATATACAACCAATAGCAACTAGTTGATAACCAATTGACTAGTTGACATCAATGAGAACACCTTCATTCCTTTCTCTATTCTTGCAACAAAGAGGACCATCAGGTGCATTTCTAATTATATCTTTAGATGAGAAAGCAATGTAAAGAGGATTTTTAGTCCGTCCCTTATGAGGTTAAGTTTAGATCAATGCAAAAAAACCTTTGTTAAAAGTAACTATAGGACCTTATTCAATAGTATCCATAGGATCTTGTTCAATAGTATCCATGTCATCATTTGTGTCAACATTCATCACATCATTCTTCTTAGTTCAGGAGCTTTGACAAATGAAATATTATAATTTGACATAAGGTTGGTAAAGATTTGCAAATTTTGGTTGGAAGGGGCTATAGACTTATTTCCTTGATCATTAACACCTCCAATTGATAGTCGACCAGAATCAATGAGGTCTTGGACAAGTTTTTTAAGACACTTACAATGTTTAGTGTCATGTCCATTTTGTTGGTGATAATGGAAGTAAGCATTCGATCTAAAGTTCATAGGTAAAGGTTTATTAGGATCGAGAGTTCTAACAGGAGGAAAAGTGATCATTTTTTGTTCTAAAAGTTGTGACATTGTGTTTTTGAGGGTATCAGGTAAGGGAGTGAATTTCCTAGCCAGATCCCCAAATGCAAAAGGAGTTGTCTTCTTTATAGCAACCAATTAGGTATCAACATGTTGAGTTTGTTGAGGGGGGTTGATTTGAAGAAATCCATTATTCTATTTTCTAATAGGTTGGTAATTGTTTTGGTTTGCAGATTTAGACTTCTCAGGATGGCTAGAGGTGGATTTTGTTTCATGACTACTAACTGAGTTTTGATAATCACGAAGGGAAGTACACAAGTGTACAAAGGAGGGAAACTTCATCATACCAAGATTATCTTGTATTTTAGTTTGCAGTTCTCAATGAACATTCGTTGAAGGTAAGGATCAAGAATCTTTACATCAATTTGGGAATAAAGCATTTGGTAGCATGAAATAAAGTCAGTAACCTTTTCATCATCATTTTGCTTGCATCTCATCAAATTGGCTAAGGTCATCTTAGGAGTAATGTTCACTTGGAAATGGTTAATAAAGGCTTAAAAAATTTCATTGAATGAACGGATTGAGTTATTCAGTAATGAGGAAAACCATTCTAAGGTGGTATCCTTCAAGGACCTAGAGAAAAGCTTAGCCAAGAGCTTATCCTCAAGGAAAAAATCACTACATAATGCAGTATAAGCAGAAAGATGGTTAGAAGGATCTCCTTTCCCCCTATATTTTTCATATATAGGAATATCTAGACCTTGTGGTATCAATGTTCTCAATATATTCAATGATAAGGGATTGGTTTTGACATAGTAGGTTGGCCATTTTGGTTTTGGTTTATGGTGGAAACTTGCTTTTGAAGGGATGAAACAATTTGCAAAATTTGGTTTCTGACACCATCATTGTTTGCATTTTGAGATGGAGGTGAATATGGTGAAGGTGTATATGTGTTTGAGGTACAAGTGAATGGAATACTTATGGGAGGTAAAGTGGTAGGAGATATAACGTGTGATGCCACAAAGGTACTAGGAATGCTAGCTAAAATACCCAAGGTAGGAATAACATTACTAGTAGGTTGCATTTTTTTGTAACTTGAGGATTGGTGTAGGTAGGAATAGAGGCAATGGTTGTGAGAGGAATTTGTGTTCCTCCTTGGATTTGGACATTGTTCAAAGGTTGAGCACAACTAGTGGTTGAGGTAAGATGCCTTTTGAAGATCTGAGCTAGGTTACACACAAGTTCAACTCCTTCACTTTCAATCATGTGATGTATGTTATCAATAATAGGGATAGAAATGGTTGTGGAACCTCTTAAAATGGAAATGGGGTATTAAGTGCTATCATATGGTTTAGGAGATAGAGCACACACACTTTCAAGCTATTCAATTCAAGGGTAACTCTAGAGATCTCAATGCAAAGGAGAAAGAGATCTTGGAATAGGGTTGTCCCAGGAACTGAATGTAAACTAATAAGGAGTTCACCACCAAGTTAAGACTTGGAAAGATAAATGAAATGCAAGATGAAACACTAAACCCTAATTAAATGCAATGACCTAGGAATGTAAATGAAACAACAAAGAAAGCTATAGAAAGGACTGTGTGCACCTAGAAATCTGGAGATGATTGGAAGGAGCTCTAAAATGTTGGAAATTCTAACTTTTATGCTGAGTGGGACTCATTCGCCAAGCTAGAAGAATCAATCCAAAATCTGGTTTTCTATATAGGAACAAGAATCTACCACATGGGTATCCGAATATGCAAAAATCTAAATTTTGACTGAAATTGGAACTCATTCACCAGAAGTGGTGAATTAGTCCAATTAGGGTTTTCTAAAGCTTCAAAGTATAATCTTGCTCTTTTCTTTCTACTATGTCCTTCTTGATTGAATTTTGGATTTGAAACCCTGATTTGCAACATGTAGGTGTTCTCCAATGTTCTCCAAGGCTTGATGACAACTTTGACAACTTTATGCACTTGGCAACTTTTCTCCAATCTCACTCCTTAGGAAATCTACAAACTAGACTTGCAAATCACACATAAAGGAGAGGGAAAAATGTTGTTTGGTTAGTGGATAGGGGTTTTCCTTGGCCAAACCCCATTTTGGTAATCAAACCTTGAAAGAGAATGAAATAAAAATGGAGATTGATGAATGAAAAAAATATGATGTGGCAACTCACCAAACCCTATTAAGAAGATGGTGCAAACATGTATGTAATGGCTCCAATGGATGTAGATCTTGAATATTTCTTGAAGTTGATAGATCTTGAATGAAATGCTAGCTTCAATCATGAAAACCTACATAATAATTGTTAGCTCCAAAACAAACATGATGCATGAAGTCCTTGACATGATGCTTGATGATTGAATGCTACTCTAAAATGCTTGATAATCTATGCTTGAATTCTATTGTAAACACTTGAATGCTATTGTGAACTCAAAATTGCTATAAGGATGAATACTTGAATGCTTGGGGGGGAAATGAGTGAAAGAAACTTGTATTTATACTCAATTATGCAAGAATTCCCAAAATCACAACACTAAAAGCTAACATCAGACCTAGGAGGATAAAATCCCACCAATAATTTGAATTGATTTTGATTTTGGGCCACATGAGACCCATTCACGCAAGGTGGAGAATGAGTCCCACCAAGCATAATTTTTGGGACCATTTTTAAAAATGCTTAGAAATGTGTGAAATTAGGTTTTGGACGCAAAAATATAGGTGGGACTCATTTTCCCAAGGTGGAAAATGAGACCTAGATGACTAAATCTGGGCCACACAAGCTAAAAACACCTGAATTATGATTGGTTAATTATTTAGGTCAAGATTATCCTTGAAAAGAAAAAATTCAAAATCCAACATCGCTTCTCCACCCCATACTATCCCCAAGGCAATGGCTAGGCAGAAGCTACAAACAAAACCATTCTAAAAATCCTCAAGAAAATAGTTAATGACACAAGTCATGACTAGCATTTGCAACTTAATCCTGCACTTTGGGCCTATCAAACCAGCATCCGTACACCTATCGGTGCCACCCCTTTCTTCCTAGTCTACGGATCAAAAGCAGTACTCCCCATTGAGATTGAGATCCCATCACTCAGGATATCACTGCAGAACCTCATCATAGATGAAGAGTACCAAGTGTCAAGACTAAATGAGTTGGAGCTACTGGATGAGCAGCATATAAATGCTTTAAATCATTTGCAAGTCTATCAGAATAGACTCAAAATGAGCTATAATAAGAAAATTAGAAGTAGGACCTTCCAAATCGGAGAACTGGTATTAAAAGAGAATTAGAAGAATGTCCCAAATCCAAGCAGCAAAGGAAAATTTGAACCTAATTAGTTGGGACCATTTGTTATCACAGCAAGTTACAAGTCAGGGGTATACCAATTATCAACACCTGAAGGGGAACCTTTGTAGGAGCCCATGGATAGCTCCCATCTCAAAAAGTTTTATGCCTAAATATTTCAAGGTATAGAACCAAAAAATCCAAAAAATTAGAAAATGTCCTAAAAAAATGGTTACTTCGACAAAAACCTGGCAAACAGGCATCTTGGTAACAACAAAAAAAGCAAAAAAGCAAAAAATCCAAAATCAGAAAAAGGATTGAAAATAGCAAAGAAAAAAAATCGTCCTCTAGTGAAAACCACTTCGATGGCACTTTGGGTAGGTACCTTGGTGAAAACCTGGCAAACAAGCACCTTGTGTAAATAAGCACTTTCCATCCACCAAGATCTTTACGACTTGTTCTGCACCATCCATCCATTATGCTTCCATCATCCATCGCATTCAGGTCTACATCCATCACTCATCCACCCACATCCACATCATAGCTTGGTCCTATGTCTATATCATGATCTCTCCTAGTACTACTCGGCCCATCCTCAAGGTCAGCTTATCTTGCCTTTATCGGAATAGTCTATTGCATCACGCTGGGGGCATGTTCTTATCGGTTTAGATTCATGTATATTCTTGAAGTCCTTAAAATTAGAAAATCCAAAAACATAAAAAAAATAGAAAATCCAAAAACATTCAAAACTTATCAAAAAAATCCAAAAATAGGTCAAAAGTCAAAAAAAGTCAAAAAAAAAGTCATCTTGTCGAACTATGGGTCTCTAAGCCTTGAACGTAGGCAAGGTTGATCTTTGATCAACCCCCGAGACACTTAGGTCAGTCCTTTAGGAGTCTGTCATAATAAACTAACATTTCATCATGTATATCTTCATCTGTAATCGGTCAAGTCATCTTGTCGAACTACGTGGTCTCTTCATATATAACATAGGAAATGCTAATCTGTTGATCAGCCCCTAAGGCCCCCAGGATAGGTCTTTAGGTTAGTCTCTTGGTCAAAATCTTGAAAAATCCCAAAACATTGGAAAATAAAAAAATCAAAACATTTGTAAAATCTTGAAAATACGAAAAACAACCTCAAAACATCTCAAAAAGATAAAAAAATATTCAAATATTTGAAAAAATCCATCCATCTCATCTCACCTACACCCACAATAACATCACTCATAATAAACAATTGCCATCCTCAATCTTTGGTAAGACAATTAGAAACAACTCTAGCAGGTTGAAAGTGAAAACTCAAATTATCAAGTCTTAGGTGTAAGTCAGTGCATAAGCAAGTTGGTCAACTCTTTGTGTCAATAACTCATCATCCAAATTGGTCCCATATCAATCATTTGAAAGAACGCTTCAGATAAATGAAATGATGTGCCACCATCCACTAACATGTCCTAGGATGAATCCTTCCTACAATGGGCATTATCTTTTGGAAATAGTTTCGGTTCTTATCCTTGAAAAAATGTCCTCTTTTGGTTAGCGATATTGAAGAACATCGGCCTGTTTGTTTACTTTGTCTTTATCTTTTGACTTATCTTATTGCACTCATTCCAAGGACTTCTCGATGATATTTGAACAAAGGGATTTAGAGAAATAGGAATGGGGCAACAATCATTATCTTTTTTTCTGGTATGCTTGTTGGACGTTCTTGTAATATAACCTTGGCGAATACTTGCTTTGTTAGGTATGTATGGAGGAGGTCTCAGACAACTTGTTGACTATTGCATTGATAGGTTTACCTTTCCATGTTTTGTTCTGAGGTGTTTGAAACTTCAAAAGTGCACCCTAGCAAGGTTTCTGTATGTTAGGTGTGAACAAGGATACTCCTATCTGTTTGTCAAGTCAAAGTCCATCACACTAGGTACAACACCATCCTAATTTTCTATACCTTGATGCATCGTATCACGTGTGTTATCAAACATAAGGAAATTGGCCCTTTAAAAATCCTAATTCCTCAGCAAGAAATCATCATCATCATTTTCATTTTCATCATCTTGTGTCTTGTTGAAATGAATTCTTCTCTTCTTGCACATCACACTAACAAAAGTACTATGACATTTGACCATCACCATCATCATCACCATCGTTATCGATCCTACATCCACAAATCATTAGCATATTGCATAAGCGTATCATATAGGAAACATATGCATTGAATTTCCATCATCATATAAATATGGCATTATAAGCATTCTTCATAGATAAGCACATCCATTTTTACATTGCTTTGCATCCATTGCATGGAATCACATTGCATTTATCACATAAATCCTTGCATAACATTCATTTTTATGTCATAACCATTTCACATTACCACCTATTGCATAATCATACATAAGCATTATAAGATAATCCATTGCACACATTACGCATCATCATACCACTTTGCATTAACATATCATTGCATCACATTAAAATGCATCACGTACATTACATTATCATTTAATATGATTAGGATAATAATATTTGTTATTCTAAGTATCTTAAAACCATCTCATTTACATTATATCACATAAAACACAACCATTGCATTCACATTGCACTAATCATCCATATCAGCTCATAAATAGCATCAGAATAATTTCTGCATTTCATTGATCATTCCACATCAGCATAAATAGAAACATACAAAATTCATTACATACAAAGCGTACATCCATCCATAACCTGTTCATATATAACCATAATTCACATAACATTTCATGTATATACCATATCATTTTGTATATTACAATCCATATCACATATCACATCACCATTTTCATCAACATAAATAAATCATCATATAGACAACATCATTGCACATCACATAAATACATTTGCATATCATAGGTTAACATAATATAGATCTGTTAGTTATAATCATAATGCATATATCATCGAAAATAAATGCATCCATAAATCAATCATATAGCATCATATAGCATCATAGAAGCATCATATAACATCATTACACAACATATAGAAATAAAATCATCCATGCATAAATAAATGGTACACCTCACATCGGATCAAAATCATCATCGGCTCATATATATATCATCAATAATGTAACTGTCATAGTACAAGATAATCAGATCACTATACATGTATGTCAATCAGTACAAAAGGCCCATCGGGCTATCAAAAAAGGAGCCCATAAGGCACAAAAAGTATTGTATCATCTTGATCAAGGTCTATCCCCATGAATGCTACCCTCGCCCCTATCACCGTGACCCTCTGCTGGTCTGTAGCTAGTCTGTTGTGAGTACTCTGGGACATGTCCTCCTCTGGGTATGGCCTCATGATAATGCCTTTGATACTATTCGGCCTCCTGAACGACATCCCTGTAGGACCGAATAAACACTATACCCTGAGAGGAGGAGGCTGCCATACTCTCTAATTGCTATCTCCTGCCTAGCTCTATGGTTGCTTGTAACTCTGTGGTCTATCTCTGTTGTATGGCCTAATCCCTCTTGGCCCTGAGTTGCTCTTTCTTGGCCCTAGCCTAATCTCTCTTGGTTGTCATGGCCAGGACCTGAGCCTGTAACTGCACAATCAACTCATCCCGAGGATCCACCTGCCTTGCTGGCTGCGCTAGTGGTTGTGCTTGTGGTTGTACCTAAGGTTGCACCTGAGGTTGATCCTCAACCTGTGGTGGTACACTTGGTGACACCTGTTGCTGATCTGACATCAGTACATCACCCTAACATGGCTGAGCTGGCTAAACTAGGGGCCTGGCCGGCTGGTCCTATCAAGCACCATCACCTCTACATCCTCATCGTCCCCCTTTGCCTCTCACCCTCCATCAATTTGGGACTGCTCCTAGAATAGTCAATCATAGGGGAGGCCAAAACCAATCCCTGTATGCTTGTGGCATGCCTGGATCTACAGGCCCTTGATCATAGGCCCATGGTCAAGCCACCAACTGTCAGAAACTATCGACAGCCTTTGAGGCAAGAATATACCATGCCCATGAAACCTGTGTCATGGTGTGGATGAAGAAGGCTACATAGTCATCATCAGGGTGATCCTAGGGCTCACTGAACTGACGTTGCATGTTCCTGGGCAAGTACCTCTCGATCATCGTGTGCTCCCGCCCTTGCATATAGTAGCCTTTGTGGGCAAAGAACAATTGCTCAACATTGTAGGCCTATCGGGGCCAACCAAGGTATGGTCGCCATGTAAACACCTGCACCTTGTCGAGGACCCTCCTCAAGTAGGGGATCTTGTGATCACCTGTGTGTTTGAAGGACACACTGCCTCTATAGCGCCATACGAGGGGATCGTCAGGCATCATCAAAATAGTAACAATCCATAGCCGAAGCACAACAATGTGCTCCCATGCTCAAATGTGAAGAAGGGTCACCCTTGCTCCAAGTGCTCTACCATCCATGTACACGTACTCATGTAGATCTCTATATAAAGATGCAAGAAGCACCGGCCCCCAAGAAAAATAGACTAGCCTATCTTGAACCATACACTCCCAACAATATCCCCAACTGAGACTGAAGTATCGACCTCATCTGTCAGGGGCAATGAGACCCTAAATAATGGATGCAATAACTAAGCGGAAGGGAGGTGCTAGGATCCTGTGTCACTCAAGCTTGATCTGCCCCTCGTAAAAAATGATATCCTCTATGGTGAGGACTCTTTGGAAAGCATCGCACCCCTCATCCATGTCAAAAATCACTCACTGACTATGAATTAACAATCTCAAAATACGTCAAACGTCCTCTAAGGTGATAGTGGCCTCGCCAATGGGAAGATGAAACAAAGAGGTCTCGCTGTGCCATCTCTCGGCCAGTGCTGACAACATCCCTAAGTGAGTGCGAATGGGCATTGCATAAGTGATATACCATAACCTTGTGAGCCGGAGTCGATCTTGATCAAAGATTGCTTCCTTTTGCACTTTGGACCCTTAAGGGATCTGTAGACACGTAAAATATACCAATTGACATTGTGCATCTAATCCTAACCTACTAACATCATTTCATCTTGAATCATCCCTCGGTCTAACCATTTAATCAAATCTCCTTATCTGATTAAATTCATCAATATTCCTCCCTTAATTAAATAAACCAGTTATTTAATTAAATCTCTCTTTTGTTAATTAAATCAATCATTCTGATCTAATTATCCCTATTTAATTAAATAGTCAATTTTGTTTAATTAAATCTCTAAATCCATCTATTAAATTATATAAATTAAAACCTTATTTGATTTAATCTAACACCATCTCTTTTAATTAAATAAATCAAAATCCTTATTTAATTATTCCCTTATCATATTCCTCTCTTATTTGATTTAAATAAATCCATAAATTTGAGTCAAATAGGTTACATCATCTAATCTCTCATTAAATTAATTAACCCTTGATTAATTTAATCTCTCATTATGTCCCATCCTCTAGATTTTACAAGTTACACATGAAAATAGATTTAATTCATTTATTAAATCTCTATTTTCCTCATAAGGCATCTTTTTGGAATATCCTTCAATTTTGAATTCAAAAAAAATTCAAGTGGACATGTACATCCAACAAGGCAATAACTCCATCTTACATGTCCTTTGCCTTGAGCCAAGTGGCATTTATTGCATTTTCCCTTCCCTCTTGCATGTCATTTCAACAAATTTGAAATTCAAAAATATGCATTTATTAGCACAATCCCCAAATATTGCACATCCTTCATCCACTCATAGATTGAAAAGTGGCATCTTGCCATTGGATGAATGTTAGTCCCACATTGCTCAAATTTGGACATTCATCCATCTTGGAATTCTATAAATAAAGAGCTCATATCCTCATTTTATCATCCACAAATTAGGGAAAGTTACCATTCTAAAATATTTATCCAATTCTATCCATCAATCTTGAATCTTAGATAGGTTATGTAGGTTTTTGGTTTCAAGCACTCAATCTTCATAAAAAAAAGTGGACCATTCATCAATCATCATCAACACATATCAATCTTGCATCATAGGAATTGGAAAAGGGCCAATTTTCACATCAAATTGGCACCAATTCCCCCATAGGATCATGAGTTTGCAAATTTAAATTAGGATTTAATCTTTGTTTTGTCATTTTCATTGTGTTCTTCATTGTTTTCTTCCTAATTTGAGTTTTGTAAATGGATTTCATGGGGAATCCTTGTTCATGCTTGCAACTTCTAATTTAATGTGTTCATTGTCATTGTTTTGCAGGTATTTAGATTGGCGTTCTCACAGGATCGATCCGGTTGAACATAGTTCAGAGTGATTTCACATGTTTGGGTGTGAAAGAGAACCATGTATAGCATAAGCTTACCCATTCAAATGTGTTGGAACAATCTGTTTGGTCACATGAGTTGCAGAACAAAAGTTGCACCACTTTGCAACTTTCAACTACTTGCATTTGACAACTTTTTCTCCAAGTGAAAATTCACCACCACAGGAAAATGCCTCCAAGATAGATAAAATCGAGAGAGGTTATTGTAGAGGGGCCTAATGCGATCCCATAGGAATAGACGAGAAGTTTCTAAGCATCACGATATTTGAGTAACATGTTGAAGTTTACAACCATTTTGTAGTTTGGACCGTTAAGGGATCAATCTAGTTGAACATAGCTCGAAGCGATTCCACATGTTTGGTGTGAAAGAGGGCCATACCTAGCATAAACATACCTATTCAGACTTGTTGGAATAGTCTATCTGGTCACAATCGCTACATAACGAAAGTTGCACCACTTTGCAATTTTCAACTACTTGCATTTGACAACTTTTTCTCCAAGTGAAAATCTACCACCACAGGAAAATGCCTCCAAGATAGAAAAAATTGAGAGAGGTTATTATAGAGGGAACCAACAATATCCCATAGGATTAGATGAGAAGTTTTTAAGTATCACAATATCCGAGTAACAACATGCTGAAGTTTGCAACCATTTTGAACTTTAGACCCTTAAGGGATTGATTCGGTTGAATGTAGCTC
This sequence comes from Sequoia sempervirens, assembly GCA_007258455.2. NCBI lineage: Eukaryota > Viridiplantae > Streptophyta > Pinopsida > Cupressales > Cupressaceae > Sequoia > Sequoia sempervirens. Next base: position 83,916 of record VDFB02130816.1, read on the forward strand.
GAAGCAATTCTATATGTTTGGCTATGAAAGAAGACCATGCATAGCATAAACATACCTATTCAGATGTGTTGGAATAGTACATTCAATCACATGAGCTGCAGAACAAAATTTGCACCACTTTGCAACTTTCAACTACTTGCATTTAACAACTTTTTCCCCAAGTGAAAATTCACCACCATAGGAAAATGCCTCCAAGATAGAAAAAATTGAGAGAGGTTATTGTAGAGGGGCCAAACACAATCCCATAGGATCAGACAAGAATTTTCTAGGTGTCACAATATCCAAGTAACATGTTGAAGTTTGTAGTCATTTTACACTTTGGACCCTTAAATGATTGATTTGGTTGAGCATAGCTCAAAGCAATTCCACGTGTTTGGGTGTGAAAGAGAACCATGACTAGCATAAACATAAATATTTAGATGCATTGGAATAGTCTATTTGGTCACACGAGCTGCAAAATGAAAGTTGCACCACTTTGCAACTTTCAATTACTTGCATTTGACAACTTTTTCCCTAAGTGAAAATTCGCTACCACGAGAAAATTCCTCTAAGATAGCTAAAACTGAGAGAGGTTATTATAGAGGGGCCTAACATGATCCTATAGGATTAGATGAGAAGTTTCTAAGTGTCACGGTATTCGAGTAACAACATGATGAAGTTTCCAACCATTTTGCACTTTGGACCCTTAAGAGATCGATCCGGTTGAACGTAGCTTGAAGTGATTCCGTGTGTTTGGGTGTGAAAGAGGACCAATTCTAGCATAAAAATATCTATTCAGACATGTTGGAACAATCCATTTGGTCACACGAGTTGTAGAATGAAAGTTGCACCACTTTGCAACTTTCAACTACTTGCATTTGACAACTTTTTCCCCAAGTGAAAATTTTCCACCACGGAAAAATGTCTTTGAGATAGAAAAATTTGAGAGAGGTTATTGTAGAGGGGCCCAATGCAATCCCATAGGATCAAATTTTTTTTCTAAGCATCATGGTATCTAAGTAAGAACATGATGAATTTTGTAGCCATTTTGCACTTTGGACCCTTAAGGGATCGATTTGGTTGAACATAGCTCAGACCGATTCCGCGTGTTTAGGTGCAAAAATAGATCATGCTTAGTGTAAACATACCTATCCGAACATGTTGGAATAGTTCATTTCGTCACATGAGTTGCAAAACAAAATTTGCACCACTTTACAACTTTGCACTACTTGCATTTGACACTTTTTCCATCAAGTGAAAATTGGACACCACGGAAAAACCACTTTGAGATAATAAAAACTGAGAGAGTTTATTGTAGAGGGGCCTAACATGATCTTATAGGATTATACGAGAAGTTTCTAAGCATCATAGTATCCAAGTAACAACATGCTGAAGTTTGAAGCCATTTTGCACTTTGGACCCTTAAGGGATTGATCCAGTTGAATGTAGTTCGAAGCGATTCCGCATGTTTGGGTGAAAAAGAGGACCATTCCTACAATAAAAATACCTATATAGATGCATTGAAATAGTCTATTTGGTCATACAAGTTGTAGAATGAAAGTTGCACTACTTTGCAACTTTGCACTACTTGCATTTGACACTTTTTCCATCAAGTGAAAACTAGACACCATGGGAAAACCACTCTGAGATAACAAAAACTGAGAGAGGTTATTGTAGAGTCCAAATTTAATCTTGTAGGATTAGATGAGAAGTTTCTAAGCATCACAGTATCCAAGTAACATGTTGAAGTTTGCAGTCATTTTGCACTTTGGACCCTTAAGGGATCATTTCGATTGAGCGTAGCTCACGATATTCCACATGTTTGGGTGTAAAATAGGACCATGTCTAGCATAAACATACCTATTTGGATGCATTGGAATAGTCCGTTTGGTCACATGAGTTGCAGAACAAAAGTTGCACCACTTTACAACTTTGTACTACTTGCATTTGACACTTTTTCCATCAAGTGAAAACTGGACACCACAGGAAAACCACTCCAAGATAACAAAAAATGAGAGTGGTTATTATAGAGGGGCCCAACATGATCTCATAGATTCAGATGGAGATTTCATAAGACCACGGTTTTTGTGTAATACCCCGTCAAAAATTGCTACGCTTTTGCACTTTGAACCCTTAAGGGATCGAGCTAATTGAACGTATCTTAGAGCGATTGTGCCCTCTTTTTGATGCAATTAGGTGGGCAGTAGACTTAACTCCATTTTTATTTTGGTTTGGGTGGATTTCAAGTGATTTTGTGCATTTTAGAAGCCAATTACTGAGGGTCGATTTGTATACCCTATTTTAAGGGTTTTGAGTGCATTAAAATGTCATATTAATCCTTCCACCCATTGTATGCTTCTATAACTCGATGGAAAGGATTAGTTAGGGTTATAAAATATGTGTGCAGAGTTTTTTGTGCAAGGGAGGTGAATAGAGGGTTTTTAGGTGATCCCCTAGATGCCAAATGGTGCATTTTTTAGTGGAAAATGATGGTTTAGTGTTAAGGTTTGAAGAAATCTTTGGGGGTAGTGATATCTCTTGAATTTTTAAGCTTGTGCAGACCTTTTTGAAGGTGTTTCAGGCTTTGGTTCGTTGTGGGAAGGTTTGGAGTATGGGTTTCCAATAAGCCATTTCTAAAATTTTGAAAGAAGAGGGTTTTGGGGTTTGTTATGTTAGAGGGCTTATCACGCCCTAAAAGCGGAGGAATTGGTGGTTTGGAAAACTGGCTAATGTTGCCCAATGGTGATTTGCATGTGATAGGAAGAATAAAGGGGGGTTGCTTGTTTTATGAAAGTTGATCCAAAAGAGTCTTATGATGGTTTGATTTATTTTGAAGAAGGCTTAAATGGGTGCCTAAAATGGTTGTTTGTTGTAGAGGTTGTTAAGGAATTCTGAGAGTTAAGGTGGGAAAAATAGGTTTGCATACCTACAAGAGTGACTAGGTGAAAAGTTGAAAATAATCCAAGATTGAGTTTTGATGGAAGGAAGGAGGTTGGAATCCTTTTCATGGAAGTGAGTTGATTGCCTCCCTGTATTGCTATCAAAATCACTTCAAGTTTACATTTTTTTGCATTTTTTTCACATTGACAACTTTTCAATTTTTGCAATTATACATCATTTTGACAAGTATGCAACATGAACTCCAAAATGACCCCAAAACCAACTAACATGAATTATTACATTATAAATTGGTCTAATATGACCTTATTCAATTGACAAAACAAAAAACTAGCTTAAGACTTCCATGAACCAAATTTGCTCAATAACCTTGGCACCCCTGCACCAAATTTTATTATTTCAGTAAATCTTATTACAAGTAAATCTCATTACAATTCCCTAGGCACTTTTTTCTCATGGATCATTTACAATGTCACTCATACATTCGAGATTCTCTTATAATTTCTACATCATAGGTTCTCATTATGAGGTTAAATTCAAATGAGTAACTTGAGATTCCCTCACAAAGCTTCACATGCTCTTTTATAATGGCTTCAAATAAGAATTGAGATTTTTCAAGATCATCAAAATAAGGATGTTGCATTTCTTTTTTGGCTGAGATTCTCTTGGATGGCTCATAAATTTGCATTTTCTGTAAGGGGACACCAATCAATGTTTAGAAGGTTACTTACACATAGGTAAAGTAAAAGAAGAAAAAGAAAGAGCATCCAAAATGGAAATGAAATAAAAATAGATGGAAGGAACTTTTCGATAGGCATGCCAGTCTCTCAACTTAGTCACTCCCAGTCATACATCTTCACTGGGAGTTCCAAGATACTTATTGCACACAACACCTCTCGTGAATAGAATAACTTGAAATTCAAGAAGCTCTTATAATGTCTACATCGTAGGTGCTCATGATAAGGTTAACTTCAAATGAATAACTTGAAATTCCCTCACTAAGCTTCACACACACTTTTGTATGGCTTAAAATCATAATTGATATTTTTCAAGATCATCAAAATAAGGATGTTGCATTGCTTTTCTGGCTAAGATTCTCTTGGATGGCTCATAAATCTACATTTTCTGCAAGGGGACACCAATCAATGTTTAGTAGGTTACTTACAAATAGGAAAAGTAAAAGAAGATGATAACACTGGCATCAAAAAGATTAATGTGCATACAAGTATAAAATTAATAATAACCAATGTGCATATACTTACAAATTAATCCAACGAACCATCCGAGTTTTGTCTACTCTTTATTGTGTCAAGTATTGCCTCATGGTCAAACTCACGAACCTTCCACAAGGTCTTGTTCAAAGGTCTACCCCCATATTTGGTCAAATGAACATTGGATGTCACGACAAGGTTTGAGTAATGAAGAATCTTACGATATGTGTCAAAGTCCTTAAACAACCAATGTTTAGCACTCTTATGTGGGTACCTTCTAAGCCACGTTTCAGTAACAACAACTAAGCCTATGGGTATTCGATGTTTTCTCCATCTATAACTAGGGCCTCCAATTTCTTTTTGGCCTCAACACAATGACACAAGTAATAGTATGTTCCCTCTTCATTGTCTTCATATGCAATAACTGCATAAACATTCCCTTTATTGATATGTGCAACAAATCTCTTGAAATTATTCAACATTACAAATACAGTACAAAGTAAGATAATAATATGGAATTTCAAATACTAAGCAAGTAGATATATTACCTAGTTGAACTAGATCAGATACATAGTCAAATTCGACCAATGATTCCATCTGTGTTAGTTCCAATGTCATCGAAGAGTGATACATGTGAAGTGGGATAAGATAAATTGTCAACCCACTCCCCTGACTCATAATCATTCTAGGCTTGCATTGTACATGAAGAACAAAAGCATGCCATCTTTCGTGTATTGATACTCCATGAACCTGAATTTGAGCTAAGGAAAGAGTGACTCAATCCTATTAGTGTACAACAATCCTCATATGGTGCAATATTAGTATCATCAATCAACCAAAAAAATATATGAACTGAAGACATACCTTCATTACCTAGACCCATCAAAGTATTACACCATTCAACGATTGATCTTGCATCTGCCAACTTTGCACTGTCTTTATACTTTAACTCTTCTCATGCTAATGCTCTTTTCATGCATGCTCCTAAACCATCATGCTCCCCCTTTCCATGCTCGACCTCACAAAAGTTCCACATATGTTGAACACTTGTAGTGAGATACATCCTACACAACTAGTAGAACATGTGCATGTTCTTGAACTGTGATGCATAGTTATCTAACCATATTATATGCCGAATGTATGCTATGCTCCTCTGAGCCAAAACACCATAGAACATCTAGAAGCAACCTTGCACAAAATCTAGAGAATGTGTGCGATCATCACTAATATAAAAGTGATACTCCCTCAATACCTTCCTTTGGTCCTCTGTACTATCAGTTGCATGAATGAATGCTATGTGCACAAATATTGAAACCTATGTGGAGTTATAAAAATCTGACTACATCTCACACTGTGGCTATAGAGTGTAGTTCTCTGCAAAGTCAACCAATGATACTATGTTGCCAACTGGAAAGGTGTCCTTGGATACCTTGAATTGTGTGTCCAGCCATTAGGCTCTATGGGTATGTCTTGCATATTCATACACTATATTGTCACAAAACATGGACATAAATTGATATACTGGAATATTCTAAATAACAAAATCACACCTTTTTTCTTGAGACCCATCTTTTGTAACGTATTCCACTCTTTTATACTTCCTGAACTCTACTAGTTTTTGTCCCACATCAACTGTGCTTTCCATATGTTGACATAGTGGCATTTGTTGCAAGCCACCACAACACTCGCATGAACCATCCAAGCATGTTGTCCTATAGAATATTTGGCCATCCTCTATTTCACATAAATTTTTTGATAAAAACTCTCTTGAATATTTTGGTGGGGCTTCTATGCCACAATCTTGCAAAACATTGTTAGTATGCAAATCTAAACATATAGAATGATAAACATCATAATGGTTAGAGAATTCAATATGTAGTCTACAATAACAAGTAGTGTGCATGTGATTTATCTTGACATAAATTTTTTTAATCATTTCAAAAAATATTTGAGAAATACTAATTTGAGGATAATCATTTTGAAATTTATGAAAAAATTGGGTTTGAGTCATATCCAAAAAATGCTTTGGATGTGGCTCACGGTTCTAACTCTTGATTCTCCTTCTTATGACATCCCTTTGATTTAGAGGTGGCCTTGTGTTATTCTTCCAATACTCTTCAATTAGTGTTCTCAATGCTTCAAAAAAAAAAAAATTATTTTTGTGGTAGTCTCCTCAAGAATTCCCATAATTCATTTGAATTGGTGCCCTCAATTCTTTGCCACATTTGAATGGCTTTTGATAAATTTTTTCTACTAATTCTCATTGGTTCATTTTTATTTTTATGAGACTAGCTCTCTTTGTTTGATAGCTTACCAAAGTCGATGTAATGACACGTCGAGTGACATTACTATCCTTTGAGTGTGAGGTCTTACCCATACTCTCATAAGCATTCATTAGATTCTTCACAATAGTATTTTCACTTGATGCATTCAATTTTCTCAACCCAAGAGTCTTCATGATGTTTCTATACTTTAAACCTCGCATCATTTCAACAAATAGTTGACATTTTGTGGTCTCATTTAGCCTTTCAAAGAAGATTTTCCAAATCTTATTAGCATATCTTGTACAAGTGTGTGCTAGAATCTTACCTTCCATGTGCCACAAAATATCCTCATCAATATTAATCAAATACTTTTACTTTCTATGCAAAATTCTAGGTGGTGTTCTCCTAGGCACATACATCTCAACATTAGCAATTTCATCAATATTTAATTGAGGTGGGCTAGATTGTGTACCTTCGATCGATGGTGGAGTAGAAGACATACCTTGAGGTTCATGTGGGGAGGATGTCATACCTTCTTCGTCAAATCTGGGTGATGATGTACTCTCAACTTGAGATGCAGTGGATGGTGTCCAACCATACTCACTTGCAGTAGATGGTGTCCCTCCATATTCACTTGCGGTAAATGGTGTCTCTCCATATTCACTTGTGCTTAATGGTGTGACCCCTTCGTATTCACTTTTGGTAGAGGGTGTGTCTCCAACTACAATATATGAATCTATCCTACAATGATTCTTTCACATTCATGCCCTTTGTGCTACCAATTTCTGTTCTCTATTTGACGGTTGAGGTTCCTCTTAAATTAGCTTGTTTTCATCAATCGTTTCCAATTTCTTCTTTTCACGATATGCCCTCAACTGTTCTCTCTCCTTTCCTTTGAAGGTTTGGAGATATTTGTTTATTATTTTCTTCCTTTTTCATTTCTTCGGCATGGAGGATAATTTTACCTATAGCATGGTAATGGGACGAATATTAGTTCATGGTGTTTGAGTCATTAGATGAATGTTTAGATAGGTTGTTTTATCCAATTTTCAAAAAATGTAAAATGTTGTAAAAAGAGGTCCAAAATAGGTTCTAGGTGTTTTGTTCTTAGAAAAAGGTCTTGGTGGACCTTTTTAGCATGTAATTACTTAATTTGGTGGTTCTTAGGTGTTGAGGGATTCAAAAGTGTGAAAAAAGAAAATCTTGCAAGATTGTTGTCAAGGTCAAAATGCAAAAATTGACAAATAGCAAAATTTGGAATTTTAGGAGTAAAGTAGGTGAAAGGTTGGTTTGGGTCATTTGATATAGTCAAAAAATAAATTAAATTTATGGAGAACCTCAAGCAAGGGGTAGAGAGGATGTAAATAATAGAGAAAACAATAAAGAGACCCTGTTTTATATTCAATTTTCTGTGCTTTTATTGGTAAAACAACATTGTGAAGCATTGTACAGTCTCGTACAACCATATTTTCATGGGTCAGTTATTTGGAATGATTAATCTATTAGTCTACAACATTATCCTTTTTTTTCTCTCAATTTCATGCAAATTTGAGTAAGTTATGGCTTGTTTACTAAAGACGGTTCAAAACCCTTGCTAGGGTAAACAAAATTAAAAGCAAATTGCATTTCTCTTATTCTAACAAATGGAATCACTTGAAATTTAGTAAGAAGGTTTTTTTTTTGGTACTCTTTCATTTCTCAAAGTTTTAAACCAAGTGGTCATAGTTAGCTTTTAAAATCATGAGGCCCTAGGCCATATTTTGGTGAAAAATAGGAAAAACACAGTGTACAGTGAGAATTAAAGAATTTGTTTATGGTTTTGATTCCTTCTTGAAGATATTTTTTTAAAAGGTGTTTAGGGTATTGTGAATCTATTTCAAGATTTTTTTTGATGATTTTTCAAGTTTTTGAAGTCCATTTAATGATTGTCTTGCCATGATAGTGATGTAACAGTCCTAATTTTTCAGTCAAGAATGGTGGTTTAGGATACATGTTTGATGAATTATCATGAAGTAAGTTTTGAGAATGATTCCTTCATGTTCTATAGAGATATTTATGCTTGTTTGAAGCATTAAGAAGTGGAAATAGGCTTATAATTGAGAATTTTCTTATTGATAGGGCCTAAAAGGGCCTAAATAGGCTTGGTTTTGAGAAGTTTTCATATATGATATATCAAAGTTGGGAATTGGGTTGAACCAATTAAATTGATGTTGTTTAAAGTGTTTGAGAATTTTTTAAGGGAATGTGTGCTTAAAACTCAGTTTGATGTCTTGTATCCATGAGTTTTGTGAAGGTAAAGGAGTCCTAATTGAATGGACAAGTTGAGATTTGGTTCTGTTTTGATAAGTTGATTGGAGTGAGATTGAGTTAAGTTTTTTTCTTCCTCTAACACTGCATCAACGTACCCTTGATGGTTTGTTGTTTGTGGTAGATGCTCTACAAGATAGGCTGCACCTTTCCCCATTTTGCTAATTTATCCTTGAATAAAGAGTCTTGAAACAGTGGATAGAAGGGTTAGAATCCCTTGTAGGTAGACTAATCAAGAAAACATTTAAAATATACGACAACATAGGTGATGAGGTAGCTTTACTAATGAGGTAATTTAGAAATAGAGATGAAAACAAAAATATTTTAAATCAGTGCTATCAATGTGGGAGGAGTCTATTCCAATTTTTTAGAGACTTGTATGGAAAAGTTGGTAGCATAGACAAGGCAATCAACTAGTTTGTATAGATGTGGTTTAAAATTGTAATTGGAAAGTGTATAGAATTGTGTAATTTAAAATGTCCATTGACAAACTAAGGTTGTAATGACAAACAAACAATTATCAACATGGAATATGCAAAACAACAAAAATGAGAGCAAGCCATAATAGAATGAAAGAAAATGTTTAAAGACTTCACATACCTAAAAAACCAGAGTTTAAAATGGAGGAGTTCTACCCAATTATGTAGCCTAATTTGCTTATTATTTCTTCAAACTCAACAATTTTACTTTTTCAAAAGATTGTTCCCCTCCAAACTTCAATTGTATATCATTTTTCACTAGAATTCAAACTTGAATTGATATTATATGCCTGTCAACATGAAAACTCTACTATTCCATGCAAAGGTGGTGGAAAGATCATGAAAAAGGTGGTGGAATGTGAAACAAATGCATGAACACTTCACAACATCATAAAAAAACTACCTTTTGTCATAGCACGCACAAAACTAGGAGAATATGCAGAATGTGGGATGAGATCATGGGTAAATTGAGTTTTTCTTTACTGTTCTTAGAGCAAGACAAAACGTGCTCGCATTATAACATGGGCACATTATTTCTCACTAGAAACGGTTATGTCTCTACTTCAAAACATGCTCGTGTTATGAGAAAGTTGATTTTTTATAGATTTATTTTCTTTTTGTCTATTCTCTCTACCCTAATTCTATATCTCTCCCCTCTACCCTTATACCCTAATTCTATCTCTCTACCCTTAACCCATATACCCTCAACCCTAAACCCT